>VHZZ01026604.1:10361-22255 GCA_009801015.1 Silene noctiflora | reverse complement strand
TCTTATCGTGGGTTTGTTATCAAACCCAAAATCAAAGTGATTGCAGCGGTGACCTTGAAGTCTTATCTGAGGAAGGGGTGTCCTTTCATTCTATGTCACGTGAGAGACCATCGTATAGAGAATGCGACAGCTGATCAGATACCAGTGGTAGGAGAGTTTCCGGATGTTTTTCTAGAGGAGATACCGTGGTTGCCACCGAAAAGGGAGGTAGACTTCAGTGTGGAGTTGAAACTAGGGACGAGACCGATCTCTAGGGCCATGTACTACATGGGTCCTAAGGAGTTGGAGGAGTTGAAGAAGCAGTTAGATGATTTGATAGAAAGGGGATACATTAGACCTAGTGTATCGTCGTGGGGAGCACAAGTTCTGTTTGTGAAGAAGAAGGATGAGAGCTTGAGGTTGTGTATCAATTACCGAGAGTTAAACAGAGTTACCGTGAAGAACAAGTATCATTTGGCAAGGATAAATGATCTGTTTGACCAGTTAAGTGGGGCAGGAGTCTTTTCGAAGATTGATTTGAGGTCAAGTTACCATCAGGTGAGGATTCGGGAGGAGGACATCCAAAGCAGCTTTTCGGTCGAGGTATGGTCACTATGAGTATGTGGTAATGCCGTTCGGGTTGTCTAATGCACCAACAGTGTTTATGGATTTGATGAACCGGGTCTTTATTCAATTTCTGGATCGATTTATGGTGGTGTTCATTGATAATATCTTAGTCAATTCCAAGACTAAGGAGGAGCATCTGAGGCTAGTGTTGCAAACCTGGCGAGACAATGAGCTTTATGCAAAGTTGTCCAAGTGTGAGTTCTAGTTAGAGAAAGTTACTTTTTTGGGGCATGTGATTTTCAAAGATGGTGTATCTGTTGATCCGACAAAGATAGAGGCAGTGTCTAAGTGGGAAACACCGAAGAATGTCGCTGAGCTTAGGAGTTTCTTGGGCTTGGCAAGATATTATCGGCGGTTTGCGAAAGATTGTTCAAAGATTTTCAGGCCTATGACAGCTTTGATGAGGAAGGAGAACAGGTTTCGTTGGGATGAGAGTTGCGAGACGGCGTTCCAAACCTTAAAAGAGAATTTGACCACAGCTCCAGTGTTAGCGTTACCTGAGGGGTGTGAGAATTTTGAGGTGTATACCGATGCTTCAAAGAATGGGTTGGGTTGTGTGCTGATGCGGAATGGAAAGGTGATTGCTTATGCTTCGAGGAAGTTGAAGCCATATGAGGAGAATTACCCAACTCATGATCTGGAATTGGGTGCGGTGGTGTTTGCTCTCAAGATTTGGAGGCATTATCTTTATGGGGCGACCTTTAAAGTGTTTTCAGATCACAAGAGTCCCCAGTATATCTTTACGCAAAAGGAGCTGAACATGAGACAGAGGAGATGGATGGAATTAATAGGGGATTATGAATGGATATCATATATCATGAAGGGAAGACGAATGTGGTAGCAGATGCGTTGAGTATAAAGAGTGTGCATTCTTTATGCACAGCTATGTCTTTGATGAGGTTGCTAGATGAGGTGGGAAGGATAGGAATTCATGTGATCCAAAAAGGGGATGCTAGGGGAAATTTGACAGTAGAGCCAGACTTTTATGCTAGTATTCGTGAGAAGCAAGCTTCGAACTCTAAGATTTAGGAGTGGAGAGCGGGAGTAGAGAAGGGGACGGTGTCTAGATTCTCTATTCATTAAGATGGAGTGTTAGGTTTGATGGGAGGTGGTGTGTTCCTGGTAATGAGGATTTGAAAAAGGTGATCATGTCAGAGGCTCATTCCACACCATATTCGGTGCATCCGGGTGGTGACAAGCTGTACCGAGATTTGAAGAAGACTTTCTGGTGGCCGGGGATGAAAAGGTAAACAGCTGAGTTCGTGGCGAAATGTTTGACATGTCAGAGGGTTAAGAGAGAGAAGCATCGACTACATGGTAAGATTCAGTCCCTTGAGGTGCCTGAGTGGAAATGGGAATTGATCTTTATGGATTTTATAGTGGGTTTACCGAGGAGCCTGCAGGGTAATAACATGATATGGGTGATAGTAGACCGTTTGACTAAGTCATCTCACTTTATTCCGATGAAATATATATGGAGTAAGGTTCAGTTGGCTCTTGGATACAGGAAACATGTGGTAAAGTTACATGGAGTCCCTAAGGACATTGTGTCAGACAGAGATGCGGGGTTTATTTCTCGGTTTTGGGCAAGAGTTGCAGGAGTTGATGGGAACGACCTTGAAGATGAGTACTGCATTTCATCCTGCGACAGATGGGAAGACGGAGAGAACAATAAAGACCTTAGAAGATATGTTGCGAGCTTGTATGATGGAGTTTGGGGGTAGCTGGGAAGATAGGTTGGATCTGATTGAGTTTTCTTACAACAACAGCTACCATACGAGTATTGGGATGACACCGTTTGAGGATTTGTATGGGAGGAGGTGTAAGAGTCCGATTTGCTGGGATGATAATGCTGAGTCAGTGGTTTTAGGACCACGGATGGTTCGAGAGATGATATAACAAGTGAAGGTGATTGGACAAAAGATAAAAGCGGCCCAGGATCGACAAAAGAGTTATGCAGACTTACATCGTCGTGACATAGAGTTTCAAGTTGGGGATAAGGTTCTTCTGAAGGTATCTCCAATGCGTGGGGTTATGAGATTTGGGAAGAAAGGGAAGTTGAGCCAGAAGTTTATAGGGCCTTATGAGATTTTGGATCGTGTGGGGGAGGTTTCTTATAGGTTAGCCTTACCACCTGCCTTGGATCGGGTGCATAATGTGTTTCATGTGTCACAGTTGCGGAAATATGTGAGTGATCCTTAGCATGTGCTTGAGGTGGAAAACATAGAGTTGGATGAATCGTTGTCTTATCTTGAGGTCCCAAAGCAGATTCTTGATCGCAAGGTTAGAAAAACTAGGTCCGGGGAGACTGTGTTGCTTATGGTTCTATGGTCTAATCATGAGGTGGAGGAAGCCACTTGGGAGGCGGAAGAGGCTATGAGGGAGCGGTATCCGTCTATTTTTGATCAGGTATGTGNGGTCTAATCATGAGGTGGAGGAAGCCACTTGGGAGGCGGAAGAGGCTATGAGG
Source organism: Silene noctiflora (assembly GCA_009801015.1). NCBI lineage: Eukaryota > Viridiplantae > Streptophyta > Magnoliopsida > Caryophyllales > Caryophyllaceae > Silene > Silene noctiflora. Next base: position 19,179 of record VHZZ01026604.1, on the reverse strand, counting down.
GAGCGGTATCCGTCTATTTTTGATCAGGTATGTGTGGTTACGGGGATGTAACCATGTTTCTTTTTGGGGGGTAGGAGATGATTGCATAAGGTTTCGAGTGTGGTTTTGTGTTAGTTTGGTGTATTTCGTAGTCGTTTTAAGTCCGTTTGTGTTGTACTTGGTGGTTTTTGGCTATGAGTATGTTTCCTTTTCTGTTGCGTCGTGGAGAAGTGGTATGTTTGTTTTATGTATAGGTTGAACTTTGGGAACAAAGTTCCTTTTAAGGAGGGAAGACTGTAATACCACGGTTTTCTGTGTCTTTAGGTACTCTATCGAGTAGGACTTACTCTGTCGAGTAAGTAACCTGTGATTTAGAGTCAGGGTCTGTCTGATGGGTACTCGATCGAGTACGTATGGCACTCGATCGAGTAAGGGGCACTCGATCGAGTATGTCACTTACTTGATCGAGTAAAGGGCACTCGATCGAGTATGTCACTTACTCGATCGAGTAAGTTGGTCGTGCGGTTATTTCAGTCGGGTTTTGTTAACAATGCCTGAATGATATAAAAAAGCTTTCTGTCAGCTTCTTTTTTCACTTTTACCTTTTTCTTAAAAGCTTTCAAGAGAGAACGTAAGTTCATTGCTTTCATTTTCGCGTTGTTATCAAATCCAAGGGCTAGAGTTGTCGGAATTCGGAGTTCTTTATACCGTTGAGACCGTCGTATTAGGGGTAAGATCCTTGTAAGACATGTCACAAAGGCATGAAACATAAACGAATACAAAACATGTCCACAACAACACCACCACCAAATTATTATCCACTCCATTTAAGAAACAAATGTCCCCAAGGGACCAACACCACCAACATTCACATACAATCCAACCACAACCTACTTCATCTAACCAACAATTAAAAAAAAACCTCCCCACACTTAAACTTGACATTGTCCCCAATGTCTAAAAATAAGGGAAGGTAAAAATAGAGAGGGTGAGTGAAGAATTTTTACCGTTTCAAGCTCATTCTTGGGTCATTCTACTAGGTGAAGTAACTTTGAATCATCTATTTCAACTCACTATCTTCTTGTTGGCTTTGAAGCTTACAAGTTTACCTACACAAATTAAACAAAACAAACACAAAAAGCAACACATAAAGACATTTACACTAAAACACAACAAGAAGTTATTCGTTTAAATAATCCGGTCAATGACCTCATTAGTTTATCAAATAAAGTAGACCAATCTTCTACAAAATGTTCATAATGGATTGAATAAAGCAAGCAAGACCAACTATATAACCAAAAAAGAATCCTTATAGTGAATGACTTGTGAGAAAAGTAGTGCATGCCAAATATTGCATAATCACACCAAGATTCAACACTTGATTTCAAGTACACAAGAAAAAGGTCAAAACTCTTAAGATCACTCATAACATCATCCTTCTCATCTTCACATTCCTTAGGAGCGTTTGATCATATCTCCATCCTCAAGTTTTTCCATCAAACAATCATCAACTGTCAAAACCAAATGCCAACACAACCTCTTTGGTAGGATTACCATAATCATCCCCAATCATGAATTCATAAGAATTGGAAAGGGAGTCAAAGGGAAGATAATACATGGAAACAAGAGGGTCATCCACAATTAAAGACATAGTCATAGGCTCAAGGAATCTCTCAAATGTGGGATCTCCTAAAGTATCAACATCCATAACATCATCATCCCATTTAACCTCAAGACTATCATCAAAGATGTGGACACTCTCTTTACTCCAAGGATCAATGAAAACATCTTTTTCTCACAATCCTCCTCTACCTTCTCGTCACCACTCAAAACATATTCTCCTTTACCACTAACTTTATCTACCATACAGTTAAAAAGCGGGTTTTTCATTATCATTGTCACACCACTCAATTTCTCAAAAGTGGAGTTTTCATAAGTTTTGGCCAAGGAAAATTCGACTAATTCATCGTTAACAATGGTAGATAAAGCCTCAAATTCACTCTCTTTCTCAAACTAACATAAATCAAAATCCTCAAAGTTCTCATTAAGAAGACTATTTGTCTCATCCAACCACATATCATCATCATCATCCATCACATTCATGTTCTCAAAGGGTAGAGATGCATAAAAAGAACATATATCAAGATCATGTTTCACATCATCACAAGATTCATAAGAAGATGAAAACTCATGAATATCATTGATAATGTTATGGGAAATGGGAACATGAAGATTAGGAATGTGAGGTTGAACATAAGGCACATCCTCATAAGAAGAGAAGTCCACATTTTCACTTATAACATCAAATATAGAATAATCATTACGTTTAAGTCTACTTTGTGGCCCTCTCTTATATGTAGCCCAAATAGAGTTTCGATTCTCATCAACAGCCATGTTCTCAATTAAACCATTAGCCCATCAACACTCAACTTATCAAATGCCCCTCCGGATGATATAATCACAAAGTTTCTAAGAGAGGAAGCAAATTATCAAAGAAAATGAGCATGATTTGGCAAGGTGAAATACCATAGTGGGAACAAGCTCTCAACAAACCCTTAAACCTATCACAAGTCTCACTCAAAGTCTCAAACTTGCCTTGTTGGAAATTATAAATTTCATGTTTCCTAAAGGTGGTTTTAGAGGGAGGGTAAAACTTGTTTAAAAAGACTTGAGCTAAGTCATCCCAAGTGCAAAAGGTGCTAGAAGGGTGAGAGTGTAACCATCTTTAGCTTCCCCTCTAAGACTAAAGGGAAAAAGTAAGAATTTAACGGTTTGGTCCGATACTCCCTGTTTCGTATCAAGATCACAATTTGGTTTAAAAATCTCTAGATGTTCAATTGCTTCATCACTTTCTAAACCACAAAAGACATCTTGCCTAATCAACTCAATAAGACCTATATCAAACTCATAATCAACTTCCACAACCCCAATATTAATAGGCCGGTTAATATGAGTAAGGTTTGGTTTACAATGATCGCGTATGCAAGGCATTGTCATGTGTGCTCAAAGAAGTGACAAATAAGAGACAAGTCACAAGAAAATAAGTAGTGTAACACTTAAGTATCATTGAAAAAGTTTCATGTAACAAGTAACGGGTAACAAGAGCGTAGTCTAAGAAATCTACAACTAAACTAATATCAATCCGTTGATCTCCCCGGCAACGGCGCCATTTTGGTAGCGGGGTTTGTCGCACTCCCCCAATCAAACAATTTATTAACTCAACTAAACTAATGTAGTAGGGTAGACGAGGTCAAACCACAAGGAGATCAAGGTCGAGTACTAGTATGTCTCAAATTACAAGTTAGCTACGCGAATAATGAAAATGGTTGATTTTAAGCTAAACAACTAAACTAAATAATTAAATAAAACTACTAAACTAAATAAACAAGTAATGGAAATAGAGATGATTTAAACAATAAAGGAAAGCCTAGGATTCGATTTTCTCAACCAGCATGTTCATTTGTTATCATAAATCTGTCAATTAGTTGTCAAAGAGATATGTTAAGGGGAAACGCCTAGTTCGCCTACTAAATCCCTCTCGGGCTCATAATAAGACACTAGTCACCTCGACCTACCTCCCTCTCGGGTTCGTAAATCGGACTCCCTAATACAATACCCTAGTATTGATCAAGGTTATTAAGCACACGATAACTTCCCGGTCATCCCAATCCTTTTCTCAAAGGTAGAGTTCAAACCGTTAACCAAAGGTACCCTCCTTGAGTTCTCCCTCCCGGGTTCAACTCAAGTCGACAAATAGTCTAAATGGGGTAGTCGAGTCCTAACCTAATCAATTCTCATTGATGGTCAAGGGTCAAAAGCCAATAAGAATCCCAATTAAAATATTAAACAAGTTAAATCCTTTGACTAACCCTAATTAACCCCTGAACAAGCAATTAAAAAAGGTTTTAATGAAGTAAATTATACATGTCGGGAATTAATCGAATCTTAGTGAAAGACTACTCACTAATCATGGTTGTTAAACTAGTATTAGCAATAAAGATTGAAACTTTGCAATTTAACACAGTGAAATTGGAATTCTCACTAAATGACATGCAATTAACAAAATAAAGAGGATGAAATACTAATTGAACCAAATTCTAACATCAACTAAGCATAAAGGAAGAACCTTTATGAAGAAACTAACCAAATATTCAAACCTTGATAAGACAAAATATAAACAATTGACCAGGAAAAGAAAGAGAAAATAAAAGTATACCATAAGAAAGGAAAGCTTGAAATTGTATAGATTTAATAACCGGATTATAAAATATCGGAACTTGTTGTTGAATTAAAGGATTAAATTAAACTAATTAATAAATAAAAAATAAGATGAATAAAGAGAGGTTTTTTTTTCTATTTTGTTCTACTCCTAATGCTCTCCCATTTTTCGTCCTCTCTGCCTTCTGCTTCCTTTTGTCTAAAAATTGGGTCTCTGCTGCCTTATTGTCTACTGCTTCTTATATCACCAAACAACACCTTTTGTTGGCCAATAACAAAAGACTAAGCTAAGGCCCAAAAGCCAATCACGTAACGGTTGGACAACATGAAATCAAGTATCCCAAAGTCACATGGGTAAATTGAAAAGGGTAAATTATCTATCCGGCACAATGAATGGAACGAAGTAGTGAATTTGACCCGGGTTTTATCTGCCTTTGTCCGACTTTGTACCTACAAAACAAATAAAATGACAAAAGGAGTACCACATTCCGAGAAATAATATAAAATATCACTTAGTTACGTAAACTAGTTAATGTACTACTAAGTCCTAAAATAAGTGAATAATGTTAAATCGTGTTATTAATTTGAACAAATACTAGATAAAATGTGGGTAAAAAAAATACATAAAATATTAAGTTATCAACGGATTATATATATTTATTTATATGTATTAATACTTTTTATTTTACAAACTATTTAGGTTAAAGTTTGGTGACTTTGACCTTCAAAAAGGGAAATTGAGAGAAAATAAGTAATAAACCCGGTAGCATTATATGGTAAGTTTTTTCTGAATTAAAAGGGTTAAATAAGTTATTTATCTTTTTTTTTTGGCAAAAAATCTCATTTAAGACATATATTCTTCTACAACTTATGACAGGTTAAGTACTTCAGTTTAGTTCAATTTCATTCAGTTCAGTTTAGTTTAATTTAATTCATTTAAACTCTCTTAAATTCAGCCTACCTTATCTTTATTCAACTTAGACTCATATTATTGTTTTTATTTTTTTGCAAGAAAGTTATAATCCTTTATTTATTCATGGGAAAAAGAAAGGATAATTTCATTACAAAAAGATATCCACTAAAGCCTAAATGCTACTTCCTCCATTTTATTTGCTTCTTTACATTTGTTTTTTCGACACTATTCATTAGTAAGGAGAATTTTCAATACAACTTCTAATATATAACATAAAAGATAATCATGTAAGATCTTGTTTAAATCGTCTCACCGAATGGATTATGAATATCGAACTTTTATAATTTTTAATAACATGTAACTAAATATATGAACAAAAAAACGTATATTGACATATATGTACAAAGCAAACATAAACAATTAAATGGAATTGAAGAAATATAAGACTAACAACAATTAAGACCATCAACAATCATATTGTCATAGTCATTAAAAAGCACGATTCAACATTTCCACACTCAAAGCAAATTTGATATTATATACAAAGCATCTTGATTGTGACGGACACTATCCGTCACAAGCTGAAGACGATAATAGTTCTCTCAAAATAAGGCAAATGGGTGGGTAAGTGAGGGAGAAATGAAGCAGCCATAAATAGTGTCACTTACATATTGTGAGAGAGGCGGTACTACCAGTATCCGTCTTTACTTTGTGATGGATAATGATCGTCTTGCATATTGTGAGAGGGGCAAGCTGAAGACGATAGTAGTCCTCTCAAAATAAGGTAAATGGGTGGGCAAGTGAGGGAGAAATGGAGTGCCCATAAATAGTGCCACTTGCATATTGTGAGAGGGGCAGTACCAGTATCCGTCTTTACCTTGTGACGGATAATGCCGGTCTTTAATGAGAATTTATTTACTACATAAAACTTGACTAGCTGATGTTTCCTTTTACAACAAAGGTCCTCTGATTCCTCTCGTAAAATATGCTGTAAATTGCCCTAGTGAAATCCAGCTGATAAGCCAAGCATTTCATAAATTTCATATTTATAGTTATTTTCCCTTCCATGAATCCTAAGTCATTGCAAAAGATCATGCCATGTATTATGTGAGAAAGGACATTTGAGGAAGAGATGGATGTGAGTTTTATTTGGCTTCTTATATAAAATACAGCCATTTATTAAGATTCATTCCTTTAGCTATCAGAGAATCCACAAATAGCCAACTTTTTCTGAATAGCAAAAGATGCAATAGTGTTGTTGTCTTGGAATAACCAGTGATGGGCAGCCTTGACACTAAACTTACCACCCTGGACTCAACTATGCTGTAAAGCTTGAGCATTAGAGATATAATACGTACAAATATCAGCTAATCAATCTTCATCAATAGCAATATTGCACCAAATTCACAACACCAAATAAAAGTCTTCAAACTTAAATTATTAATAACGTAAAAATATAAGATTGTTTAAACATTTGATACAAATCAAAGTTTCTTCAATATTATACAAACCAAATTGTTTTACTTGACTAAAGACACTAAATACTACACTACACTCCAACTCGACGACCTCTCTTTGACCTTCTCCTTGGTTCAGACGATGATCTGGGTTCATCTTCTGCTTCTTGGACGGGGGGTTAGATGTGTTCGTGCTTTATTTGTGTTGTAGCATGAGTTAGTTGGGCTTGATTGAAGAATGTTTGGTGATTAGATAAGATGTCCAAAATGAGCACTTTTCAAACAATTAAGAGAAGTATTTGCATTTCAAGTAGCAATTTTCTATAGCTAGGATCCATTGCAGATGAAATAGTCGGCATGTACTTGTTCACTTGATGGTAAATGTAAGAATGACTACCGTTTATTGAAATAAGAAGTAAAATTTGTTAGTGAATGCAATTTAAAAAAACAAAATCAATATATATAAATATATATTTGAGGCTTTTTTGGAGCGACGTTGTAGTCTCCAACTTTTTTAAAACACTTAAATTATTTAAATGTTTTCTATTAGAATTAGGAGCTAATTAATTATTTACAATTTTTCTATTAGAAGTAGAAAAACAAAATTAATTGTCTACAATTTTCCTAACTTAATTAGAGTAAGAAAATTGTAGGTTACGTAAAATAATTATTTAAATATTTTATATTAGAATTAGAAGCTAATTAATTATTTACGATTTTTCTATTAGAAGTAAAAAAAACAAAATTAATCATTTACACTTTTCCTAACTTAATTAGAGTAATAAAATTGTAGGTTAAGTAATTAATTATCTCTAACATTAAAATTTTTACGAACTTCAACATAATCAACGCACGTAAGTGAATTGTAATGTGCCTAAATTAGACATTCATTCTCTCCATTTCATACGTTAAACATATATTGATATTCCCCATATTGCACTAGGACTACAATTCAATGAGTTCAAGATGAATCACTGCATGCATGAGCTCATCAATTGAGTTATTGATAAAACTGACTCAAAAATTACCTATAATAATCACTTTGCGGAGAGACCTAAGGCCAACTCTACATAATTCTAAGTCATTAATTTGGATAACATGTTAGAGTATGCCGTCAATAAACCGAAAAAATTAATCTAAATGATTTTATGATAGCTCAATAAGACAAATAAAATGTAGGTTAGTATTAATAGTCGCTATAAGCCTATAATGTTAGTAGTGTGTAGTAGTAGTAATCAAAAGCTCATTTTGTATTGTTCTCACTATAATAATATTAATTATATGAATTTTATTGGTCATAAGTATTTGCGTCTAAGGATAATTAAAAATTAATCTGACATAACTTCGTTGAACAAGGGACTATAAAATTGGAATAAATAAAGAGAATAATTATTAAAATTAAAATCTAAGATATTAATTTTTTAGCTATATTATTAACATGATAACGATATCGCTTATAAAGGTATGAGAAATTACATTATACGTACATATTGTTTAAATGATCTTATTGATCATTTGCTTCACTTTCCTCCCTTTAAGATTCCAATATATTAAACTATTATGTTATTTTCTGAATTTTAAGATAAAAAATAAATCGGCCAAATAACTTCGGGTACAAGAGAAGGATAAGGGAAAGATAGATGATAAGATTACTTGGTGTAGAAACGTGACAATAAATGACAAAATCTAACCTTTAAAGATGACAAAAAATTGGCAGAGGAATTACTTAAATAGGGGTTATTTAATTTAGTATCTATACATTTTATTTACTATGGAGTATATATTTAGGAAATTCAAAAAACAGTTTTGAATGAACAGGAAAAAAAAAAGTTGAGATAGATGGAGTGTATATAGAATTTTAACTTTTTATTTATATATTATAAAATGTATATATTTAGGAAAGTCAACAATTAGTTTAGAAGGAACTAAAAAATTAGAATATGTAATTTAGGTGAAGGGGGTAAATAAGGGTGGGGTTATACGGGTTACAGGTTATGTTAGGGATCTTAACAACATGTTTGACATGCACCTAGGGGCGGAACCAGGATTCAAAAATATCTAGGGCTAAATTGCCGAAGTCAATGCTCGTTAGCTGTGTTATGCGGGTGAAATACTGATCGGTCGCCGAGCCATAACTTTTTATATAGAATTAGTCTTTTTTCATATTTTCTTCCCTATTCACATTTTTGTGTCAAAATAAAAAAAAATGACCGTGAATATATGTCGTAAATATAAAAATTTGATAAATAAA
>VHZZ01026603.1:0-10827 GCA_009801015.1 Silene noctiflora | reverse complement strand
GGGAAAAGTGAATGTATGCAGTGAATGTATGCAGTGTTATATCATGTAGGGTTCATGTTTTACTACGTTATGTTTGTTTAAATGATAGTAATGCTAGTAATTGTACGATTGTCTGAGTTGTGAGGTATGTGGTTGAGTCAGGGTGTGATAATTAGTATGTGAGTATGTGCAGTATGTGGGTGATTTTTTATGTGGTAATAGAATTGTTAATTTCAGTTGTGTTGAATGTTTTCATTTGTGATGAACGTGGAATCGGCCACAAATGAATGACTTGTTGCAACCTTAATTCATATCCTTGTTGAAATGTGTACCGGTGAAAGTCAGGATAGTCGTATTCGGGGAATGTACGTATGATGTGTGGAATTGTTTGACGTTATAACCGGTTGAGGTGTTTTAGGTAGCATGTTTCGTGCGGTGGTTACGTAGGTGACCCTTCAGTAGTGGTATGGTTAGCTGCTATCGCAGAGTTGATGATGGTGAGTGGTGGGATACGTGTGCAGGCGTAGCGGTGTCGGGTTGAGTCGGGMCGAGTAATGGTTGGAAAGAGTTGTATGCAGAGGCTTAGGTTGCTTACCYGGGAGTCTTTTGGGAGTGAGCTGAACTTCGGGGACGAAGTTCTTTTTAAGGGGGGAAGACTGTAATACCCGYCCTTCTAGGATCTTTGACTAGCGTTGACCGACCGTAACACTTGCCGAGTCTCGTCTAGTTCCTCGTGGATGGGTGATAGTTGAGTCACTCGGTCTAGCTGTGGTCACTCGATCGAGTAGTTGGCACTCGATCGAGTAGGTGTCACTCGATCGAGTAACTAAGTTACTCGATCGAGTAAGTTGCGTCAGCGATAAAAGATATATCGCGGAATCAGAAAATAAAATCAGTTTTCTTTCATTTAATTCTTTTCCCTAAAACCTAGATGTCGCCTCGACAGTTTTTCTTGTTCTCACCCTTCCAAGAACCAAGGGAGGTGCGTTGCCATGGGAGTCGGGAGCAGGAGTCGGGAAGTTATCTTGTCGCCGGATGCTAGCATAGGTATGTATACAGTCGTTGCCTTCTTGGTTGTTGTTGGTCTAGCTTTGTGAAGTAATATGGTTAGATGTCGTTGTGTGTCTAGGATATCGATGATGGCTTGCACGGTGAGGCTGCGTACGGAGTCGATGCGTTTGCTTGAGGTAGGTTTTCCCTACTCAGTACTATACATTGTGTGGTTGCGATGTTGTCACTGTAATGTGGTATTTGKCTATGGTTGCACTGTATGACGATGTTGGCAATGTTATTGTGATGATGATTGTAGGCTTTATGCTGATTGATGTGACGATGTGTTGGAGCTGGGGATTGGTGTGTATGATGCGAGATGCGTTCTCGGCTGAGTGGAGTCACTTGCGGGAGTGGCTTCACGCCCTTGGTTCGCCCTTCGTGGAACCCGCCACGGGAGGGGATGTGCACATTAATGGACATGGGTAATCGCTCGGTTTGATGAGCGGGGCTTAGGTGGGAACGGCTGCGGTCCCCCACTGGCAGGGCTACACACCTTGGGTGTGTAGTCARTKGTGTGACGATGATGGTATGGTGCRTGGTGGAAGGAGATGGGAAACTGTGCTGTTTTGTCTACTTAATGTTTGTATCTATTGTATRTTGTATGGTACTGACCGTGTGTGGTGTTTCCCTTGCTGTTTCTTGTGTTGTGTCTGCCGTGATCCGTATGGTGAGCAGTCCGGTCTGACAGGTTTTTTTTGGAAGTCACTTGCTTGGAGTCGGAGGGACGAGTCGCCACGAGTCACGACGATTTGGTTTTGAGATGATAGTTTTATGAGTTGTATCTTTATGTTGTTATCATGTAAACAGTTGTAAATTATTTAATTGGTCTATTATCGACATTTGATTATTACTTGCCTCGGGAAACCGAGATGGTAATGCCTTTATCTATTGAGGAAGGTCTTGTTAAGGCTCCTTGGTAGAGGGGGGTGTTACAATAGGACTCTTCATAGCACTATTCAAATTATAAGTGACCTTGTCATCACCCACTTCCAAAGTTAGCTTACCATTCTTGACATCGATGACCGCACCCGCGATATGCAAAAACGGTCTTCCCAAAATAATTGGGATTTGAGAATCCTCGGCTGTGTCAAGAACAACAAAATCAACCGGAATGAAAAATTTCACCACTTTGACGGGAACATCCTCCAAAACACCCAAACGACGTTTTATGGAACGATCCGCCATTTGTAAGGTTATACTAATACATTTTAAGACTCCCATGTTAAGTTTCTCACAAATAGAATAAGGCATTACACTCATACTAGCACCTAGATTACATAAAGCTTTATAAATGGTGTAGGTGCCAATAGTGCATCAAATAGAAAAACATCCGGGATCTTTTAACTTAGGAGGGGACTTATTTTGTAAAAGAGCACTACACTCGACGGTGAAGGCTATAATTTCAACATCGTCCAAAGTCCTCTTTTTAGTTAAAATATCTTTCATGAACTTAGTATAAGAAGGAATTTGAGTAATTAATTCAGTAAAAGGAACGGTTACCTGTAAATTCTTCACCACTTCCATGAACTTACTGAATTGAGTATCCTTTCGAGCTTTGGCCAATATATGGGGGAATGGCACCATGAATTTTTTTCCGAGCTTTGATTTGATTATCCTTCTTCGACGGAGTATCTTCCCCAATATCCCTTTCTTTTGGCCCAACAATATCCTTTGACCTCTCATTACCCTTGACGCTCTCATCACTTCCCTCAACAACTATCTCATCCTCAACATTTGGCATAGGTGGGGCTTCATACTTGGCACCACTCCTTAAAGTAATGGAATTGGCGGTCTGGAGTTGGTCTTGGTGCCTTTGAGCATTTGATGAAGCAAGTTGAGCGATTTGAGTTTCCAACATTTTGATAGCGGCCTCCTTGTCTTGATCGCTCTTTTGCAATTCAACTTCCATCATTTCTTGGGCTTTGACTACCTTCATCATCATGGCCTCAAGCTTACTTAGACCTTGGTAATTTTGTGGGAAGTTGGGGGTTTGAGCTTGAGCTTGTTGGTAGGGTTTTTGGTAGGACGCATTTTGTGGGAAAGGTTGTTGATATAACCTTGTTGAAATTAGGATTTAGGACCTTGGAAACCGGGTGGATTTCCTTGGAACGGCCTTGGTTGTTGCGGCACATTTTGGACTTGGTATTGGGGGTTTAGCACATTATTGCTCTTGTAAGAAAAGTTGGGGTGGAATTTTGTGTTGGGGTTATCGTTGTTAKAAAAGGTACTYAAAGGAAGTGCACTTTGCTTAAAACTTTGAAAAGCATTTACCTCTTCTAGGGAAGCCCTACACAATGSGGTATAATGCCCTGCACCACCGCAACCTTCACAAACCTCCACTTGGCTAGTGACATTGACTTGCTCAATAGCTTGAGATGAACTTGACCCTCCTCTCTCAATATGTTGTTGAAGAGCGACAATTTGAGCTTTCATAAGGGTTAAGTTCGGATCCTCCTATCTTGATTTCAACGGAGCACTTCGGGAATTGACATATTGGGAGTCATGGATGGATATGGACTCAACAGTTGCATGAACAAGCTCCACATCAATTTGATCAAACCTTTCATTGCTTGCGGAATCCAAGACTCGGCGTGACTCACAAGAACATCCATTGTAGAATGTAATTGCAAGAAATCATGGGTCCAACCCATGACGAGGACATTGCCTTTGAAGCTCCTTGTACCTCTCCCATGCATCATAAAGACTCTCAATGCCATTTTTTCGGAAACCCGTAATTTGGCTTCTTAATTATTGAGTCTTCTCCGGCGGGAAGTACTTTTGATAAAAAACAAGGGCCAAAGTCTCCCAATTAGTCACTCCCATAGCCTCACGATCAAGGCTATTGATCCATAGCTTTGCTTTATCCTTTAGAGAAAAGGGAAAAAGGATTTCACTAATTTGCTCTTGGGTGACTCCGGTTTGCCGAATCATCGAGCAATAATCACAAAAGTTTGTAATGTGGAAATTAGGATCTGCCAAGGAACCTCCACCTAATTGCTTCCTCTCCACAAGAGAGATAAAAGACGACTTTATTTCAAAATACACCGCATCAAGTTGGCCGGTAGCAATACCTTTAGGGAGCATAGCCGCGGTGGGCTTGGAATAATCAGATAATCGCACCATCTTGTTCACTTGGGTAGAACTAGAAGCCTTCTCCTCTTCAAAAACTTTAAGATATTCTAAAAAGGACCTTCTAGAACTTTCAAGTTCCTCAAGAGAGTTTGACTTAGCGGCCTCTCTAAGGAAACGTAACCATCTATGCAAGGTTATCTTGGGCTCGGGATCACTAGGGAATAGCTCACCTCCTCGAAAAGACCTGGGCATAAGACAACAATATAAGAAAGATTGAAAGTAACGGTCTCAAGGAACAAGTGTTCCTCAAGACAAAAGAAACCAAGATAAAAACCAACAATTCAAAAACAAAACAACAAAGAACTGTTTCTCCGGCAACGGCGCCAAAATTTGATAAATGGTCACACACCTAGCAAAGATAATTACCCTAGACTTGACAACAAATTAATGTAGTAAGGTAGGGGTCGAACCACAGATAAACGGGAGTTGCTTTAAGAATTGCTATGGTTAGGTCATTATCAAGTTCGGGTTATATTTTTCGTTTTGGTTGGTGAAAAACAATGTAAATAAAAAGCAATGTAAATAAAAATGATTAATTAACAAATATGATTAAAGGAGTCWAGGGGTGTCGGGTCACTCATGCATAGTAAAATGATTCATGTTATATTAGAAATGCATAACAAAGATAAATGTCTAGGTCTATGGACAACCACCTCTCGATATTATTGTCGACCTTAGATCGGGTTCTAACGAACTCTCACTTTGGCTAGATCAGTCTACTACAACATGCTTAGTCTAATACAAATCCGTGCCTCTCGACTTATAGAATGCATTAACACAATTAACCAAAGTTTGTGATCAATAAACTAACATTAACAAATACAAAACAAGCATGTGTAGAAACAATTTTACAATATTATAACATTCTAATCTAATATGATAAATAATAACTAATGCATGGCTCCCCTAATCCCTAGACAAAATAAAATAAATCACTCATAATGCAAACAACAATAACTAAAAATGATGAATTAAACATAGACATGATGACGTAGATATAATAACTAAAAATGAAATAGGAAAAGTAATTGTAAACCAAACTAGTTGACATAAACGATATGAGATACTAATAATAAAATGCTCATGATGATAATGTAATAGAAATATGTTGATCATTACTAAATGTAAATTGCATAAAACATAAAGTAAATTACTAAATGATATATAAATATCTAATAACTAAATTATAACTAAACAACAATAAGAAAGTGTGATAACTAACAATGAAAATAACAATGTAAAAACTAAAATGAAATAGTTACCGAATACATGATTGTAACTTGAGAAGAATAACTATGTAGAACCAAAGAAACTTATATTGAAATTGTAATGAGAACTAAAAGATTGAATACATAATGTAATGTAAACTAATTTCTAAACTAAGGAGAAAACTAAGAGAAAATGATAAAAGAGTGATAAAAGATAACAAAAGATGATTCGAAGTGATGATAGAAGTCGGGGCTAAGCCCTTTTTTTATAGTAGTTTCAAGACAAAACGTAAAGAATCCAAGGCAAGGTCTCCCTGATCGGGGATAGGCCACCCCAATCGGGGTCGCAAGATTTCCGGTTTATGGTCTTCAATGCTTGATTTAATGCTTGGGGAATCCTAAGTTTTGCCTTAATGCTCCTTTAAGCGTCCGTCTAATTGCATTTTGTGGAATCATTTGTGGAATCCTAAGCTAGTAACTCCATATGATTACTTGGACTTCACTCTTTGGGCTTCATTTCTCATTTGTTTACATTTGACATTTGATGATGGTTGACTTGCATTTGGGCCATTACTTCCGCATTTCATAATCAATCCACTTTATTTTGCTTGCATGATGCATCTTAGTTTCCACTTAGCCTCGTGTGCTCGATACTTGCACATTTGACGAGAAATATCTACTAAAAGCTACATTTCATACAAAACATACTAAACACAAGCAAGATATCTAGAACACGTGATTAGCTCAATAAAACACTAATAATGGTTCAATAAACATGTAAAACCAAGCTAAATTAGGGGGATAAATCGTATAAATATTAGACACATCACTCAAGCTCAGGAAATCTCATTTTGCAACACATGGCTATGGTTGCTAATGTATTTCCTCAGTTGAGACACATGGAAAACATCATGAACTTTACCCAAATTTGGGGGCAAATCCAATTTGTAAGCCACGACACCAATTCACTTCACAACATCATAGGGTCCAATGTACATTGGACACAACTTCTCTTTCACACCAAAATTTTTCACTCCTTTAATAGGGGGAAACCTTCAAGAACACTTTATCACCAACTTCAAACTCCAAAGGTCAACGGCGAACATCGGCATAAGACTTTTGGCGATCTTGAGCGGCTTTCATTATCTCTCGGATGAGCTTCACATGGTCAATCGTCTCGGTTAGCTTGTCGAGTCCTAAATCACGAACATCACTTGCTTTATTCCAACAAATTGGACTGAGGTACTTCCTTCCGTACAAGGCTTCATAAGGGGCCATCTTGATAGAAGCATGATAACAATTGTTGTAGGAAAACTCCACTTAAGGTAAGCTCTTCTCCCAACTAGCATGAAAGTTAAGGGCCATAAGCACGCAAAAAATCTTCAAGTGTTTGAATCGGTCTCTCGGTTTGTCCATCGGTAGTGGCATGAAAAGCGGTACTCATCTACAACTTAATTCCCATATAATCTTTCAAAGCTTTCCAAAATCTTGAACAAAATCTTGGTTCACGATCCGAAACAATCTGTTTTGGAATACCATGGTAACGAACAATCTCTTCCACATAGGCACTAGCAAGGCGATCCAAATTCCAAGTCTCTTTAATAGGAATGAACCTAACACACTTGGTTAATCTATCCACAATTACCCAAACGGCATCCTTTCCACCAACGGTCTTAGGCAAGTCCATCACAAAGTCCATGGAGATGGACTCCCATTTCCACAAAGGAACATCCAAGGGTTGTAGCAAACCTCCGGGTCTCTTATGCTCAATCTTCACTTGTTGACAAGTGAGACATCTTCCAACATAGGTCACTATGTTATTCTTCATGTTAGGCCACCAAAATTGAAGCTTCAAGTCTTTGTACATTTTGTCACCGCCAGGATGAATAGAATAGGGAGAAAGGTGAGCTTCATCAAGTATTCGCTTTCTCAACTCGGCACTTCTCGGAACATACATTCTACCATGGTAACGAAGGTAGCCATCATTATCCACCACACAATCCTTAGCTTGCCCAAGTAGGATTTTTGCTTGTATGGCCTTGAAAGTAGCATCCTCTGGTAGACAAGTACGAATCTCTCGATAGAAATCGGGTTCCGCAGTCAAAGCACCAAGATAATTGAATCCACTCTCCACAACTTGAATGCTCAATCTACATAATTCGGCATAAAGATCATCAGGAATCACACGAATGGAACTCAAGGAATGAGTCGACTTCCTACTAAGGGCATCGGCAACCACGTTTACCTTTCCTTCATGATACAATAGCTCTACATCATAGTCATTCACCAACTCCAACTAACGTCGTTGTCTCATATTCAACTCCTTTTGGGTGAAGATATACTTCAAACTCTTGTGATCGGTGTAGATTTAACAATGAACTCCAATGAGGTAGTGTCTCAACATCTTCAAAGCATGAACGACAACGGCTAGCTCAAGGTCATGAGTAGGGTAGTTCACTTCATGAACTCTCAATTGTCGCGAAGCATAGCCAACAACTCTTCTATTTTGCATGAGAACACAACCTAAATCCATCTTAGAAGCATCACAATACACATCTAAGTCTACTCCATCCTCGGGCAAGGTCAACACGGGAGCGGTATTCAATCTTCTCTTTAATTCTTGGAACGAATCTTCACAAGCTTCGGTCCACACAAACTTGAACTCCTTCTTCAAAAGTTGAGTCATCGGTCTAGCTAGCTTGGAAAAGTCTTTCACAAAGCGACATTAGTAACACGTCAAACCCAAGAAACTTCGGATTTCACCAACATCGGTAGGACTCTTCCACTCAACTACGTCTTCAAACTTCGAGGGATCCACCGTATCACCTTCCTGAGATATCACATGGCCAAGGAAAGAAACCTTGGACAGCCAAAATTCACACTTACAAAACTTGGCAATCTACTTTTGACGGCGAAGGATTCCTAACACGGTACGAAGATGATTGGCATGATCTTCTTCGGTCTTGGAAAACACAAGAATATCATCAATGAACAACACAACACACTTATCCAAGAATTCACTAAAAGTTCCGTTCATTTGGTCCATGAAGATAGTGGGAGCATTGGTCAAACCAAATGGCGTCACCATAAACTCGAAATGTCCATATCTCGCGCTAAAGGTGGTCTTAGGGATATCGGAATCACGAACCGGGATTTGATGATAATCGGATCTCAAATCAATCTTGGAGAAAGTAGAAGCACCTTTGAGTTGATCAAACAAATATTTAATTCTTGGTAGAGGATACTTGTTCTTGATGGTCACACAGTTAAGCTCACGGTAATCGATACAAAGTCTCATGGATCCATCCTTCTTCTTCACAAAGAGCACGGGAGCACCCCACGGTGAGGCACTAGGTCAAATGAATCCTTTCTCAATCATATCATCAAGTTGAATTCTTAAATCCTTCAACTCGGTTGGCGCCATACGATAGGGAGCTTTGGCAATGGGACTGGTTTCGGGTAAAAGGTCGATAAAAAACTCAACATCACGCTTGGGTGGGATCCCAGGAAACTCGTCGAGGAAGACATCAGCGAACTCACGAACAACGGGAACTACCTCAAGCTTAGGCAAAGAAGTAGTGGTGGAGGTCACCATACACAAGTAGGCATGACAACCTTTCCTTACTATACTCACCAACTTCAAAGCGGAAATCAACTTCACACCCATTTGGTGAGTTCCCTTATAGGTTACACGGGCACCTAAAGGACTCTTAAGACAAATATTTTGGTCTCTACACTCAAATCTAGCATAGTACTTATATAACAAATCCATACCTAGTATTACATCAAATTCCTCAAGGGAAAAAGAAGTAGGCTAGCGGGAAATATGGTTCCCGAAATAGAAATAGGAACATTGGAGTAGGAGAGGGAACAAGAAATAATCTCTCTGGATGGTAAAGATATAGCGGTACGTTCACTAGTAATAGGTTCAAGGGCTAGCTTTTTCGAAAAATTGGAATATATGAATGATAAAGATGCACCGGTATCAAATAGAATACGGCAAGGATGATCAAGAATTGAGAACATACCCATAATGATATCGATATGAGCGGCGACTTCGGCTCGACTCAAGATAAAGATGGTTCCTTTAGGCTTCTCATTTGGAGTAGAAGTACTCTTCTTCTTGGGGCAATCATGCATGCGATGGATGGGATTCTTACAATAGTAGCAAACCAATGGCTTACCATACCATCCAACACTGGGGTGAAAGTCTTTCTTACAAGTGAAACACTTGCGAGGCTTCTCAATATTGTTGTTGTTGCTTGGTTGGGGATCTTGTCCACTTGACACTTGAGGTCTTGGCACAAACTTCTTCTTGTTGGCATAGCTAGAAGTAGATGAAGTCACAAAGGGTCTTTTGCCGTAAGAGTTGGGGCGATAAGATTGAAAGGAAACAAGAGGCTTAATTAGGTTTATCTTCAATAGCCTTCAAGGAACTTTCGGCCCAAATAACATCATCATAGTCTTCCACAAAGGACACGAAGTTGCTTCTCACCATACTCTCCACCTTAGGATTTAACTTGCTCTAGTAGAAGTAGACACGGTCTTCTTCATCCTTCACAAACTTGGCGGTAAAGTGAGCAAGATCGTTGAACTTGTCGATATACTCTTGGACGGACAACTTTCATTGCTTAAAGTCCATGAACTCCTTCAATATTTGTTGCTTGAGCTCCTTAGGGTAGAAGCGAGTGTCCACAAGGGTCTTGAAGCGATTCCAATCAAGGAAGGGGTCTTGAGTAGCGGTAGGACCGGTTAAAGTCCACCACCTATCGGCCTCCTGCACAAGAAAGTGAGAGGCTAGCTTCACCTTGTCCTTGTCTTGCACTTCATAGAGGGAAAAGTTCTTCTCCATATCACGAAACCACTCCGATAGCTCCAATGGATCAACTTCACCTCCATAGGTCCTAGCATTGTTTCTTGTAAGTTGGCTTGGAATCCAAGCAAAGCTACCTTGGCGATTTCCTCCTTATTGATCGGGTGGCACGGGGTTGACATTCGTATTATAATTGACACCTTGTTGATTCTGAAGTATTTGGACAAGGGCTTGTATGATGGTATTTGGAGAGGTCGTCGCCAACCTATCAAAAATACCCTAGGTACAACAAATAAATATGGTATATAGGGGTCTAATTCCACAGAAAAACGGTAGTTTTATTTGGTTGTTATGAATCTATCGGGATTGGGTTGTTTATAAGTTGATTAGGAAAAACAAAGTAAATAAAAACGATTAAATAAATAAAAGCAATTATAAATTCGATTTAGCAAATATGATAAAAAGGAGTCTATGGATTTCGGGTCACACATGCAAAGCAAAATATATCATATTAGATTAGTGATGCAAACAAAGATAAATCCCTAAGCCTAAAGATACCCAGCATTCACTATTAGTATCAAGCTGTTGGAGTAGTGTCCTCCTCAATAATGCGTCTACATAATAAATCTCATAAAAGGAATT
>VHZZ01026588.1:0-12053 GCA_009801015.1 Silene noctiflora | reverse complement strand
TATGATCGACAATTTGTGATCGCATTATTGTCGGGGACACTTTTCTCCAACACTTGCTCCCTCTAGCCGCCATGAATGACGCCTATGGCAGCGAGATTGATTTAGGCGATTTGGATCACTTTTTCATAGTAGGTTCCATGGGTCACGGTCAAGTGACTTTACGGGTGCGAGAAAATGACGAGCATTGCATAATCTTTCCTCCAAAACCAAATGACTCTAATTGGTTTTGTCCCTTTATTTTTTTGGAAATTAAATCTCTGCCTCCTCCGGTTGATTACTTGTATTCGGAGTGTTGGTATACTTCAGGTATCTTGCATAACTGCTTTGGCTTCCTCTTTGTTTTCTTACGTTTCTTACTTATTCTTTTGTGTAGGTCTAAAGTGCCTTAATCCGTCGCCTGACGAAACTGCCTCCCTGACCAAGCTTTTTTGGGTTTTCTTCTGAGTTGAGATCCTTTACTCGCCTTCTTGCTCTCACCGGTGAGGAAGAGGAGGCTATGTCATCTAGTATGATCCTCTTCTTATGAACTTTTAGCCTTGCTATTTCAGTCAGCTTTCTTATTTTCTGGCTCCTGAAGTTGTATTTTTCCCTGGTTGTAGAGTCTGCTAGACCTAAGTCTACATATGATCTTGGCTCAGCGGAGGAAAAGGGTTGCGGGAAATGCTCCTAGGCCTGCCTCCAAGAGGAAGGATGAGTCCGCTCCAGATGCTGAGCTTGGCTCCTCAAAGAGACCTGCCACCACTTCCGAGGCTTCTCCTATAGAAGTCACTCCCTTGGCAACCTTGCCCTCGCTGCGCAGAATTTCCCCTGCTTCCACTGCTGGCTCTACACCTACTACTGCACCTCCTACTGAATTTTCTCTGAAGTTTCCAGAGGGGTTCAGCCGTTCTAAGTCCGTGGGACACTGGCCCTTCATGGAGCGCCTGCTGCTGCCTGGCCCTCGTGCATCACTGGAGAAGAGGTCCACCAGGGAGATGGCGGATCTGGGAGCTGAACATTCCTTTGAGATAAATCTTTTTTTTTTTTTTTACGATCTCTGTCTTTTCCACAGTCGTTGCAGCTTTTGCTCTTCCTCCGAGAGAGGCTTGCTCAGCTGGAGGATGATGTGAGCCTCCTCCAGACATAAAATAGGGAGCTTGTTGTACAACTCAACATTGAGAAGCGGGAGAAAGCCAAACTCTAAGGAGATTTGGATAGTATTGGTGCCAGCCTGAAGGATGCTCGTGGCCAGTCGAAGGATTCAGAGGATCAGCTTGATCAGGCGCTAGAGGCTAACAATTCTCTGCCTGTTGAGATCAAGGTGTTGAAGGAGAAGAAAGTTGATTTGTCCAAGGCCCTGACTGATGTTACTGCCTGCTCTTCCTGGGAAATGAAAATTTCTTGTATCAAGGAGTTTCAGGAGTGCAAGCACCTGGCTTGGGACTTGGAGGAGGAAGAAAGGCTGTTTGCTGACGCTTTCCCGAGAAGGTTGATTTAGGGGTCCTGTCGGATTTTGAGCTAGACGCTGAAGAAGATGTTGACCCTGTTGCTGAGGAGGTGGACGTGACGGAGCTTGATTCTGCTACTGGCCAAGTCCCTGAAGTGAATCCTACAGAGGAGCCTGTTTCTGAAGCTTAAACTCCAGAGGATCAGGTGCAACTGGTGATGTGGAGCACGTCGTGCTGGATTGATGAGGCTCCTGCCTCCTTATTTTGCTTTCTCTTAGTTATTTCTGGTCCCTGGGTGGCATAAAACTTTTGTTTTTACCAGTTTGAACAATGCTTGTATTTTTGTTTTGCTTAAGGGAGCAAGGCGTATTTTGGTTCTTTTCACAACTTTTACTTGCACCTTTATGAATGTTTTTTTATGTTTTTTAGAAATCTTTGTGTTATGCCATTTGAGGCGTACCTTTGTTTTGTCGTGCATGCACTTCCCTGTTTGTTGGCCGACTTTCGTTGATTGGAGTCTCTGGGATTTAATTGCCCACGTTGTTCAGAGGAGCCCTACTTGCGTGGGTGCTAAGTAACTTTGGAGCCTAGTTGTCCGGGGTTTAGGTACTTAGCCACGGATACACGCTCTCTGTTTGGCATACGAAATCCACTAGATTAGTTTTGCAAAAATTATTAGAAAAAATAACTTAAAAGAGATGTTTCTTATAAAGTGAGATTTAGAATAAACGCTTTTAAATCTAGGCAAATTTCTAGAGTAAAATATATGAATCTAGACCAAATCAAAAAGTTATAGACAAGATTTTAGAATCAACGTTTAAAATCTGGGTCCTCAAGAAATACTTTTAAAGCAAACAATCGAAGTCTGGATCCTCAATAATACTTTTAAAGAAAACAGTCAAATTTTAGATCCTCAAGAATACTTTTAAAGATAATATAAGGGAGGTTTTAATATCAATTAGAAAACACAGTTTGGAAAAGATAAAGAGTGTTTTGAACAAACCTGGAACTTAGCAGAATCGTTTCTGGTAGACTAGGTACTTGGTTGCTGACTGTGCTGGTCACTCAGATGAAATATTTCTTAAGGTGGATGATGTTCCATGATCTAGGGATCATTTTTCCATCCATTGTCATAAGCCGATAGGCTCTATTTCCGACTACGCTTTTTATCTGATAAGGTCCCTCCCAGTTGTAGGCGAATTTTCCTGCTTGCCGGTTTTTGGTGTTCTGGAAGACTTTCCTCAGGACCAGGTCTCCCACCTGTGGGGTCCTTATCTTTACATTTTTATTATAGCTCCTGGCCACTGTCTGTCTGTACGAGGCCATCCTGATCTGGGCGCTGGTTCTGAGCTCATCTATTGTGTCCAGGCTGCTTGCCATTTCCACCTGGTTCCGGTATTCTTTTATGCACCCGTACCTGTGAATAGGGATCGCTACATCTGATGGAATGACTACCTCAACTCCAAATACCAGGCTGAAAGGTGTTTGTCCTGTTGCAACCTTAGGGGTGGTTCTGTCTGCCCAAAGGACCAGTGGTAGCTCCTCTGCCAATTTTCCCCCTCTTTCCTCCAACTTCTTCCTTAGATTTTCCATGATGATTTTATTACTGGACTTAGCTTTCCCATTGGACTGAGGATGTCTAGGGGTAGACTTTTGTAGTGAAATGTTCCACCTGGCACAAAAGGCTTCTTTCTTATTTCCAATAAATTGAGGTCCATTATCACATATTATCTCAGATGGAATGCCAAACCTGCAGATGATATTGTGTTTAATGAAAGATATCACCTGGGATTCTTTAACCTGGGCGGATGACTTTGCCTCTAACCATTTGGAAAAATAGTCCATCCCCCACTTCATGAAGGGCCAGGGTGAAATTACTGGGTGCAGGGGTTCTACTGGCTGGTGGCTGACTGGCGCGTGTCTTTAACAAGCATTGTAATACTACGGTTTCTGTGTCTTTAGCTACTCTATCGAGTACGACTTACTCTGTCGAGTAAGGAAGTGTGATTTAGAATCAGGGTCTGTTTGTCGTGTACTCGATCGAGTACGTGTGGCACTCGATCGAGTAAGGGGCACTCGATCGAGTAAGTTCGTCTTACGGGTTTATTCAGTCGGGCTTTGATAACAACGCGTGAAATGATATAAAAGCTTTCCGTCGGTTTATTTTCCACTTTACTTTTCTTAAAAATCCTTCAAAAGAGAGAACGTTAGTTTGTGATTCCATTTCGCGTTGTTATCAAATCCAAGGGCTGGAGTTATCGGATTTTGGAGTTCTTTACACCGTTGAGATCATCGTCTTGTGGGAAAGATCTGTGTACAGTTTTTATATTTTTTCGTTGAGTTTGATTAAACCCTAATTGGGGGATTTGGGTGTAATTGGGGGTATTGCTGGTATTAGATTGTAATTGTATGGTTATGTGTTTATAGAAGGCGAATTCGTAGAGGAACTCTTCTGAGTTGCTGATTGCTTGTGGTGATTTTGCAATCCAGGTAGAGTTTCCCTACTCAGTTATTGTGTACATATCTGTAAGGTTTTTAGTGATTGATTGTTATGCGTATATGGTTGATATTGATGATATTGATATTTGTTTTGTATAATGTGGATGGATTGTGTTGTCTGTGGTTCGCGAGGCGCGTCCTCGTCTGAGTAGAGTCACTTGCGGAAGTGGCTTCACGCAATTGATTCGCCCTCTGTGGAACCCGCCACAGGAGAGGATGTGCACATTAATGAACATGGGTTTACGTTCGGAATGAATGAGCGAGGATTTAGTGGGTACGACTGCGGTCCCCCCACTGGCAGGGCTACACACTTTAGTGTATAGTCAGATGTATGAAGATGTGACGAGTTTGGTAGATGAAATGTTGTGCCTTTTGTATCTTGATTTGTGTATGCAGTAACTGACCCCATTTTATGTTTTGAAAACTGTGGTGATCCATTCGGGGATGGTGAGCAGTTATTGAGCAGGTATGAGTTGATGCGCGAGGGATAGCTAGGTTGAGTCACCACACGATGATTAGAGAGTCTTCTGCTGTGATCCGAGTTTTGTTACTTTTACGTGTTAGACTTTTGGAACGGTTGTATTTCTTTTAGACAGTTTTGGCTAAGACTTATAAACAGTTTAACTTATTTAATAAAGTATGTTTCTTGATTGTCTATTTGATATGCATTGCCTCGGGGAACCGAGATGGTAGCACTTCTATGCCTTAGGTGGTCTTGGTAAGGTACCTTGGTGTATGGGGGTGTTAGAAAGTGGTATCAGAGCGACGATTTTGGAACCTATCTAAAACTAATGAACCTAATGAATCTAGAGAGTCAAATAAAATGAACCCGGGTAGGATTTGTTATGAGCTAATGCAGAGACTTGGGAGACGTCCTAATGTCGCGAAATCGCCCTACAACTTTGAACCGGTCACAATGGGGTGTCATGGGATCGCTATCTGTTTTCTTTTTTATGTTTCTAATGCATGTATATGGCATGATATGTGAATGGAATGGTTGGGGAAAGGAGGTGGAGGTATTTGTAGCATATGTGGTGTGTATGAAAGAGATGACGTATTTATGTGATGAATGGTTTACATTGTTGGCGTATCTTAGTAACATGTGAATAGGAGAATGATGCCGTTTATTATCTGGATATTATTGCATGAAGTTATGAATCGAACGTATGCGGGTAGTGTAAAGTGTTTGCATGACTCGATCGAGTAGGGAGAACTCGATCGAATAGGGCTGGCTTGTTGTTGTCTTTAGTGCATATGTKTTGAATGAGTATGTGGTCGAAATGGTTACAAAGGGGGTGAATTATGAGTTTTATATGAGGTATGAATTGCATGAGAAGACGTGTTATTATGATAAAGTGAAYTGTGTTGTTGGCTTATGATAGTAATATGCGGTAGGAGTTGTGATATTTGTATCTATATGATGGATGCTATGTTGTTTACTTGGGATCGCTATGTGTTTACTAGTGATGTAACGTATATGACGGTTGTTATGTTGTTAACGTTGTTGAGAAAAATATGTCGATGAATGATATGATGGAAGGAAAGATGGTGTACGTGGGATGATGTGTGGCGAATAATATGATGCATGATGGTTGATTTATAGTTGGCTTTATAGAACATGTGAATAGAGTGTTGTGTCTTTGTATGTATAAATATATATATGTGTTAGTTGATGCGAAGGGTATTAAGTTAAACCATGCGGGTAGCTAGTGAGTCAGCATGACTCGATCGAGGGTGGTACTCGATCGAGTAGGTGAGACTCGATCGAGAGGGCTGAGCTCGGTCGAGTGGGGTATGTGATGATGTTGGGCAATATGCTATTTTTGGGAACTCGATCGAGTTGGTGGGGCACTCGATCGAGTGAGGGCTACTCGATCGAGTACGTCGGGGGCTCGATCGAGTATGTTTGTGATGGGTTCTGTCAGAATCTGGAGTTGAGGCACTCGATCAAGTAAGTGGGTGACTCAATCGAGTGGCCTCTACTCGATAGTGTGGGTATGACTACTCAATCGAGTGGGCGTTGTGCGGGTCCTATGTGCTTTCAAGCCGTGGGATATATGTTTATGTTTGTCTCTACTCTTATAAAGTTCAAAGATACCCTGTTTTGGTCGTATGCTTATCTTTTTACCTCGTCGCATATCATATCTATTTCAAAGATGTTCTTATGCTTCTTTATGAATTGTTTTACCTATGTGTTGGTTCTGATGCGTAAGTTATCGGATCCTAGGATAAAAAGGGTACCACCTTATGATGGGTATGAGTTGGTGGGAAAGACATAGGATATATGTGGTTGTGATGGGCAGTGGAAAGAGGAAGGGAAGATTGATGGGCTTATCAAGGCAGGGAGCATGTTTTGTGAGATGTGGTGAGCGCTATAATCACGAGTTGAGTAATGTAAAGGTAAGTGTATATGGGCAAGGGGTGATGTATGTTTGAGGAACGTGAAAATAAAAAAATAAAAAAATAAAAAAAATAAAAAAAATAAAAACTGAAATGAGGGATGTGAACGGTGGTAGCTTGGGATGTGTAAGGATTTATGGAGAGAAGTGGTTAGGATTGTGTTGGTTAAAGATATATGTGATGAAAGGTCGTTATAGAGGGATTGAAACGAATGGTGTATAGTGAGATCGAGTTATGACGCGATGTTTGGATAGTGGTCGAGTTTGGGGATTTGGATTATTTAGAGGTGAGCCTAGTGTGTAATTCTTTGGGAAATTAACAGTATGAGGTGATTTTTTGGTTTCTAGGGATGCGAAAGGAAGATAAAACTAATTGAAGAGTAACCATTGGTTGTGTGGACTTAATGGTGACAAGTGTGAGTGAGTAGCATGATGAGAGAGGGTTAGTGATAAGAAAGAATGAGAAGATATTGATATGAATTAATGGAATTTGAGTTGTGGAGCAACGAGAAGGTAACCGGATTATTAAAGAGTTAGGTAGAAGGAGGAAGGAAATGAACTATTAATTGGTATTATTGAGTGGAAAAAGAAAAGGAAGGATGGAAGTCAGCTGAGACAACGTTGACCGGAGTTAAGGAGCATGAAAATGAGAAGTCATGGAGATGTTCGATAGCATCATGAGAGGGTGTGAGGTAATGGTTATATAGGAGTTTCAAGATAATATGTTAGCCATGAGTTCGAGGGATTAAGGAAAGTAAAAAGTTGGTAAAGTATTTGCACAATATGAGATTTTGGTGGTGAGTTGGGTGACGATACAATTAAGGACAGAATTGGGATGAATACTGAGGTAAATTTTGTTGACGGATTTGTTGTTTGTTGATTGGGATGTTAACCGAAATAWAAATGAACTTTTATGTTTAGAGGTGAGTGTAAGAGATTTGTTACACAAAAGATGGTGGTGTTGAGACATTATCACTAGTAGTTAAGGACGACGTTAAATAGAGAAGGTAGTCGTCCTAGAGAAGTTGATTTTGTGGAGACCGGATTGGTATATATGGTTGCAAGGGAATATAAGATGTGGATATAGGAGGCTTCTGCTGGTAGTTGGGTATTAATGGTATGTTTACATTTGTCAGGAGGTGATAGTTATGCAAATGGGAGAATGTGATATGAGGGGCATACGACTTAAGCTCGGGCGAGAGGTAACCTTTATCAGATTGTAACTTACGTGATGAGGATTGGTTGGTTAGATTCGATTATGAGTCTATGATGTGTGTAAGTGTTTGTGTGAGGTTTTGACCTCACGAATAGTGGTATGGTGTGATAATTATAAAGTCCTTATCTGAGTGTTCCGCGTCATATGTTATGTACGGTAATCTAATAGGCTGATATTCGAAAGTGGTAATTTGGGTGATCTGGAATGGCTAGTTATACTTGTATGAGTATTTATGATACATGTAAATGATCGTTGGAGGTTCCGACCTCATGAGTAATAGTATGGATGATATTCATAAGGTTATTATTTGTTTATTCCGTGTGATATGTTGCGTTATGATCTAGTGGAGCGGTTTTAAGGAAGTTTTCTTGTCAAGGAAGTTATGCTGAGTCAGTTTTCATGGGATTGTGTAGTTGCAATGAATATCGATGTTGTTGTTGTGCCTCGTGTGGCGATCCGGACATGGTACTTCGTGTGGTGATGCGGATATCTTCGCGCTGCGGCGCGACTGTTGGTGGCGGTGTTGCGATGCCGTCATCGGTCGTGGTGGAGTAGGAGGGATTCTTATGAGATGAGCTTTCCAAAAGTGTATATCAGTTATATAGATTGTTGTTTCGTTTACTTTTGTTTCTTGTTAGTTTGGTCTGGGCATATAGACTGTTGTTTTATTTATTGATGTTTCTAATCGGTTTCGGATTGAGAAGGAGGATAGAGTATGACATGGACGAGAGTTCGTATGTTTCCGTTGTTGTTATGGTATCGTGATATTCTGTTAATGAAACGCAGTTGAGAGGGGTTGTTAGAGTACTTTTGATCTTCTGTTAGAGGAGGCATTGCTTGACATAGTAATGGCAAGTGATTTATGGAACATGTGTTGTACTGAACTGGAAGCTGCAAGTGGTTCATAAACTTCCACCGGGACAGTAGGTATGGAGTGTTAGACATTAATATCATCTAGTGTGAATGTGTGTAACAATTGTGGATCGTGAGTTGTGATTTTGGAGATAGGTGCTTTATAAAGGGGTATGTCGTTTTGCAGTAATGTGGAAGAGTGGGGTATTGGTTATGCAAAGGATTTTGTGGTATAGGCTAGGTGGAGTGCCGAATGATTTGAGGTATGAGAATTGTTAGAGGACGAGAGCCTTGGATTTGGGAATGGCTGTAGGCGTTGAGATTATAGCAGGTTATCGTTGACATGCGGTGGTGATGAGAATTATGGCAGTGCCGAATGATTTGAGGTATTGCAGGTATTAGATTGTAATTGTATGGTTATGTGTTTATAGGAGGCGAATTCGTAGAGGAACGCTTTTGAGTTGCTGATTGCTAGTGGTGATTTTGCTATCCAGGTAGGGTTTCCCTACTCAGTTATTGTGTACATATTTGTAAGGTTGTTGGTGATTGATTGTTATGCGTTTATGGTTGATATTGATGATATTGATATTTGTGTTGTATAATGTGAATGGATTGTGTTGTCTGTGGTTCGCTAGGCGTTTCCTCGGCTGAGTGGAGTCACTTGCGGGAGTGGTTTCACGCCCTTGATTCGCCCTCTGTGGAACCCGCCACAGGAGGGGATGTGCACATTAATGAACATGGGTTTACGCTCGGAATGAATGAGCGGGGATTTGGTGGGTACTGCTGCGGTCCCTCACTGGCAGGGCTATACACTTTACTGTGTAGTCAGATGTATGGAGATGTGACGAGTTTGGTGGATGGAATGTTGTGCCTTTTGTATCTTGATTTGTGTATGCAGTAATTGACCCCGTTTTATGTTTTGAAAACTGTGGTGATCCATTCGAGGATGATGAGCAGTTATTGAGCAGGTATGAGTTGATGCGCGAGGGATAGCTAGGTTGAGTCACCACACGATGATTAGAGAGTCTTCCGTTGTGATCCGAGTTTTGTTACTTTTAGTTGTTAGACTTTTGGAACAGTTGTATTTCTTTTAGACAGTTTTGGCTATGACTTATAAACAGTTTAACTTATTTAATAAAGTATGTTTCTTGATTGTCTATTTGATATGCATTGCCTCGGGCAACCGAGGTGATAGCACTTCTATACCTAAGGTGGTCTTAGTAAGGCACCTTGGTGTATGGGGGTGTTACAAGCGTCACATTTCTTGGCATATTCCATAGCGCCCTTTCTAATTATTGGCCAAAAGTACCCCTCTCTGACTGCCTTGTTGGACAGGCTCCTGCCCCCTGTATGGTTACCACATTCACCACTGTAGATGGCATGCAAAACAGCCTGGGACTCTTCCTTGTCCAGGCACCTCAGATATCGTCCAACGAGGGATTTCCTGAATAAAACATCATCGATTAGTACGAATCTGGACGCTTTAATTTTAAAGCCTCTTACCTCTTTTTTATCTGCTGGTAGTAAGTCACTTTGTAGCCAGTCTAGGTAGGGCTTCCTAAAATCGGTGGTTTCTTGCTCATCAGTTGTGTTGCTAAGCACCCTTGCTTCCTGGAGCCATCGTGAACTTGCTTTGCTTTCATCCAGCGTCGTCTGCCCTTTTCCATCTTTAACTATTTCAGGCTCAAGCACATGTACAATAGCTATTGCCGAAATTGTACCTGGTTTGAACGTTGCCCCCAGGGCCGCTAGGGCATCCGCCTCTGTATTCTGATCCCTGGGGATTTTCACGATGTCGAAGGTGGCGAAACGGAGGGTTAACGTTTTTGCAACCTCCAGATAAGCCATCATCGAGGAGTCTCTTACTGCATATGAGTCATTTACATGATTTGACTATAAGTTTAGACTCGCTTTATTCCTTGATGTGCCTGACTTTCAGGTCAAGAGCTAGACGAGGGCCTAGGATTAGAGCCTCATATTCTGCTTCATTGTTGGTTGCTTTAAACTCACATCAAACTGCCTGGACGATGAGATCTCTTTGAAGCAACCTGAGAACCAACCTTACCCCAGCTCCTCCCATGTTAGAGGTGTATCACCCCCACACTCCAAAGTGCCTTACCAGGCCACCTTAGGCATAGAGGTGCTACCGTCCCGGTTTCCCGAGGCAATGATAATCATCAGTGCCTTACCAGGCCACCTTAGGCATAGAGGTGCTACCGTCCCGGTTTCCCGAGGCAATGATAATCATCAGACAATAAAGAAACGTACTTTAAATAATAGTTTAAACTGATTACAATTGTACTACCAAAACTGTCTAACCAAAAAAACAAGATCCAAAAGGTAAAACTCAATCTACTAAACTAAGACACAACGGAAGCCTCTAACTCGTGATGATCACCCAGCCATCCCATGCGCATACAAGCTAAACCTGCTCAACAACTGCTCACCATCCCCGTATGGATCATCATAGATTAAAAACACGAAAACGGGGTCGGTTACTGATAACACAAGCCAAACATAGCAACACAACACAAGCCACACCACACCAACTCCACCAACTCCACCTCCACTCCATATCACTAAATACACACCCAAGGTGTGTAGCCCTRCCAGTGGGGGACCGCAGCCGTTCCCACCTAAGCCCCGCTCATCATATCCGAGCGAAAACCHARKTYMWTAATGTGCACATCCCCTCYCGTGGCGGGTTCYACGGAGGGCGAATCAAGGGCGTGAAGCCACTCCCGCAAGTGACTCCACTCAGCCGAGGACGCACCTCGCAACACACCAGTACCACACCTCCAGCACACCACAGCATACAACAAACATCCACATCCATACATATAGCAAACATTACAGTCAAGCGAACCATACTATATCAGCAACCGAGTAGGGAAACCCTACCTGTAAAGCAATAACCACGAAGCACAATCATCATCAGCATCGCTCCTCTACGAAATCTCCTCTTATACAATCATATAATCACAATTACAAAGACTACTACCAAAAACCCCCGATTATCCCGTAAAACCCTCAAATTAAGGTTTAACCAAAATCAACCAAAATACATAAAAACAGTACGTAAGACTTACCCATGAGACAATTATCACAATGATGCACAGGACACCTGAAACCGACGACTCAAGCTCTTAGATTTGTAAACAACGCGAGGTAAGCAAAGCAACGATCTCCCTTTTTGTTTTTGAAAGGTTTTGAGTGAATTATGATTTGTGATTATGAATAAAACCGTCGGCCGTAGTAATACTTAATCTCGCGTTATTAGCAAACCCTGACTAAATAGGCCCGTAATACCAACTTAATCGATCAAGTAAGCAGGCTACTCGATCGAGTGGCCCTTACTCGATTGAGTACCTGACAGACAGACTTTGACTCCAATTTACATAAACTTACTCGACAGAGTAAGTCCTACTCGGTCGAGTAACCAAAGGTAGAGAAAACCGTAGTACAGTGTTCCCTCCTTAAAAGGAACTTTGTCCCCAAAGTTCGACCTATACACAAGAAACAAACACACTAACTCGACACACTATAACTTCACGAGGTGCTACCGGCCCTACAAATGTACCACCACCACCATACATACTCGGAACAACCTCCCAACACGACACCGACCAACCAAAACCCAACACAACGCCAACCAACCAA
>VHZZ01026585.1:0-18348 GCA_009801015.1 Silene noctiflora | reverse complement strand
TGCTGCTCCCCTCAAATAGAATGCAGCCTGCTCTACCTGGTATTCCTCAGGACAGTGAACTATCTTTAGGATGTTCTCCATCTCCCTCTACCAATTATCCAGCAGAATTGGTTCCCCAGTACCCACGTACTCCTTCGGGTTGAAGCGAGCTATCGTGGTACTCATCTTCGCAAAATCAACCTCGCTTCCCTTTTCCTTTGTGAACTTCTTCAGCGCCTCAGTAAGCACCTCTTGATGCTCCAGCATCTTAACCACATCGTCGACACTCATCAACTCAACCCTGGCGTACATGGCATTCTTCTTTGGCGGAATCTTAGCTATATGAATAAAGGTGGATATGAATGCACAGTTCATATCTCAAAACCAAAAAGGACCTGCACATACGCACTCGATCGAGTGTCCACACACACTCGATCGAGTAGAGGCCACTCGACCGAGTTAYATGCCTACTCGATCGAGTGCCTCCACCCCAGATTCTGRCAGAAACCCACCAAAACTTACTCGATCGAGTCCCCCAAGGTACTCGATCGAGTAGACCYCACTCGATCGAGTCCCCTCACTACTCGATCGAGTGCCACAAAAYAGTAGCCTGCCYAACTTTGTCACATAACCCACTCGATCGAGTTCAGCCCACTCGATCGAGCCCTTCCTACTCGATCGAGTYTCCCCCACTCGATCGAGTCATGCTGACTATTACTCTACCCGCATGCTATTTCTAACTATGTTACAACATCAACAATTACTCATATGAAGCCTATACATGTATACTATCAACCTCAAACATAACCTCATCATTTCACATATCGAAATCATATAATAAMCACAACATCGTATATCACCTCACATACAACACCATACATAAACATACACATTTCATTCCACCCTCTCCAACATCATGCATCATGTACGACCAACATCTTTACTTCATACTACATGTCATACATACATATACATACATTTCATCACTAGCACATAGCGATCCCTTGATAACTCATTGCGACCGGTTTAGAGTGGTAGGGCGAAAACGCGGCTTTGGGACGTCTCCCAAGCCTTTGCATGAGCTCCTACAACTCCTACCCCGGGTTCATTTTATTTGACTCTCTAAGTTCATTGGGTTCATTTGTTTTAGGTTCCAAGATTGTCGCTCTGATACCACTTTGCAACACCCCCATACTCCAAAGTGCCTTACCAAGGCCACCTTAGGTATGGAGATGGTACCATCTCGGTTTCCAAAGGCAATGATAATCACAAGACAATAAAGAAACGGCTTTAAAATAAATAAATTAAATGTTACATCGTTTATCAAACTGTCTAACAAAACTTTCTAACAAACTAACTGAAAAACAAGTCTCAAAAACATCTACTATAAGACACGACACAGCGGAAGACTTCTATCGAGGTGATTGCCCAGCCATCCCATGCGTAACAATGCTATACCTGCTTAACATCTGCTCACCATCCCCGAATGGATCATCACAGTTACAAAACACAACACGGGGTCAGTTACTGTCACAAAAACCAAGTAAACAACAACATAGCAACACCACATAATCTCCTTCACCACACCACCTCACTCCACATCACTGACTACACACCCAAGGTGTGTMGCCCTGCCAGTGGGGGACCGCAGYCKTTCCCACCTAAGCCYCGCTCATCATACCGAGCGATAACCCATGTTCATTAATGTGCACATCCCCTCCCGTGGCGGGTTCCACGGAGGGCGAATCAAGGGCGTGAAGCCACTCCCGCAAGTGACTTCACTCAGCCGAAAACGCATCTCGCAACACACTCCAATCTCCACCTCCACCACATCACAACAGCATCCAGCACAAAACAGATATATCATACAAACAACAATATTCACAATGTCATGCAATAAGACAGTAACCGAGTAGGGAAACCCTACCTGAAAGCAATCACCAACAGCAACTCAACCAACTCAGAATTGATCCTCTACGAATCCACCTCCTATTCACACATACAATCACATATTACAACCCTAGCATCAAAACCCCCAAACAACTCCCATAACCCCCAAATTAGGGTTTAGTCAGCAATAACGAAAAGGCATAAAAACAGTATAAAGATCTTACCCTCGAGACAAGGAATACGATGACGCAAACGACGCTGAAAACTACCGACTCAAGCTCCGGGATTTGCAAATAGCGCAAGTGAAGAAAGTAACGATCTCTTGAGAGGTTTTTGTGAAATCTTAAAGTTATGAAAGTAATGAAAGGTCGTCGTATTGATTAATAATTAAACTCGCGTTATTAACAAAACCTAACTTAATCGGCCCGCATAAGTAACTTGCTCGATCGAGTAAGGAGGTTACTCGATCGAGTGGCCCTTACTCGATCGAGTGACCCTAGTACTCGATCGAGTACCACACTTCCAGACTCTGACTTAAAAAGACACAGACTTACTCGACAGAGTAAGTCCTACTTGGTCGAGTCACCAAAGGCAGGGAAAACCGTATTATTACACCTTTGGATTGCTTACATTCATGAAGTTGAGTTTTGAGACCGTGTATCACGGTGCCATCTATAACATAGAATTGAGCCTCCAATTCGGACCAAAGAACAACGGCATAATTAACATAGGAAATTGTTTCAAGAAGAGACGGATCAATGGTATTGCGGAACCATTGAACCATGGTGCAGTGCACGACTTCCAATTGTCGAGGCCAAGCTTATCGGTGGGTTTGGGAATAGATCCATCAACAAAACCATATTTTCGTCTGGATTTGAGCGGCAAACGTATTGAATTTCGCCAATCGTCGTAATTATCGCGACGAAGAATAACATTAGAGATTTTAGCACCAGGGCCATCATTAGATCCAATGTAATAAGGGGATGAGGGATCGATTCTTGGTGGGTCATGCGGCGGAGGATCGTCGCCTGTCATACGCTGTAACAGAGGATTTTCGTGGTGGAGTTTTGTGTTTAGGATAGAAGATTGGGTCGAGACTGAAACCTGATACCATGTTAAACAGAGTAAGGGAAATACTTTATTTGATTTGCAATTTGTTTGATATGATTACATTCATCCGACTTCAATTTTTACAAGCCCCGATTCACATACCAAGAAACTTTTAAATACAATTTATGATTATACTGATAACTAGGAAGTAGATACAGTGTACATAATTCATACGGATTACAATGAATTATGTACAACGCATCTAAATCTCGTAATTAATCGTAATAATTACAATGAATTATGTACATCGTATCTAAATCTCATAATTACTCGTAATAGAATGTATATTAGATTACTGCTAATAATAATGTTGGTGATATGGTGAATTGAACTTTGTACAATTAATTTGGCAAAAGCAATCAACCAAAAACTATGTAACAATTTTCAAAGTGAAACCTTAATTTGGAATAGTAGGCAGAGAATTGAATTGAAGCAGCTTAAAGATAAGGGTTAGGTATATGAATTATGAACAATCAACAAGAGACATAGTACAAAGGTGCACTTTCAAACTTATGACTAACTTTAGCTTTTTTGGGATAAACTTTCCTCTTTCAAACCTTCCCCATAATTAGGTTATATACTTATATGTCCATCCCACCCAACTAAACTACAATTGGGTTACTCTATATGTGATCGATTTGAATTAAATTCCACTAAATTTGTAAAAAGGATTATATATAACTACACCTATAAGGATGCAAGATAACCTATTTTATAACGTCGAAGAAGTTTCACCCTAAAATCAACTGGTGTTAGAAAAAGTAACTCATTGATTTATCAAATAGTGACTCACTCGACATTAGCTATTATGATTTCGATTGGGTTATAAGGAACCAATTCCCAACTAGTTCACTTTGAATTTGGTGTTTAGTCTCTATTAAACTAATTGATACTCTCTCTATCTATCCCGGTCATTTGTTTACCTATTTTCTTTTGCAGTGTTTCAGTCTATTATTTACCTTTGTATTTTGGGAATGCTTTTGATGACAATTTGATCGTCCACGCACCTGTCATCATCTGTTTCCTTGGTTTTCGTGCCAAAACCAAAGGTAAATAAATGGTCGGGATGAGTATCAATCCAAGACCGGACTAGACTAGACCAAATCATACCCGATTGAAAACCGAAATGAAAATAAGATAGACCAAAGTTTGGACCTAAAAGATACAAGTAATTAAAAACATGAAAATTCTAGTCACAAATAAAGTGATGCATACTTAAAAAGTGGAACAATCTATAAGACATTTGCATGTTCTCATTTGTTAACCAAACACATAAAGAATGAACGGAGATGAACTCCAAGAAAGCTGATTGCATTCTTACACCATTTGTAGTTCTAGTTTAAGAGTTTTAAGAATGATACATATGCACTCCCTATAAATATGCAAAGACAGTTAAAAAAAGATGAGACATAATGAATCTTTGCAAATGACCAAAGTTGAAGATATATGTCAACAAAGTGTGTAAAATTAGCTTAATTAGTGAAAGCAAGAAAAAAGTGGAGCACATTTTATGCATAAATATATTGTGATAGCAACCCATCA
The DNA here is from genome assembly GCA_009801015.1 of Silene noctiflora. Classification (NCBI taxonomy): domain Eukaryota; kingdom Viridiplantae; phylum Streptophyta; class Magnoliopsida; order Caryophyllales; family Caryophyllaceae; genus Silene; species Silene noctiflora. The sequence continues at coordinate 13,827 of VHZZ01026585.1, read as the reverse complement.
ATTATATTACCTCCTTTTTAACTTTAATTTGTCCCCTTTCAAATAATTCCTTACTTTGTTGTGGACTTGTGTAGTTCTATTTTTTATTTCTTCTATTTTATTCCAAATAAAGGTTACAAATCTACAATGACATTTGGATGGCATTTTGGTACACAGTCTCGATATTCAATCAAATCAAAAGTTATTCTTTATGAATTCTTTGTTTTGAAGTCATGTTCACTTAATTAATCTGTAAAATAGGATATCTAATCCGATCATATTTACTGTTAAATTTATAAAAAAGGTGGGCCTAAGTCACATTCAAAAACATGAGAAAAAATCTACCTCTTTATTTTGTTAATATAAGAAAATTATACGGATAATGCACGCGGTGCCCTTGAGGTTTGATATTTTGCCCGAAATACCCAATTTTTTGATCCGGGGAACTTTAAGAGTCCATTACTCGTGTTTACGATTTCAGAAAGTGATAATTTTTTTTTTCAAATCGATCATCTTTCCGAGAACTACGATTTCAAAAAAAATTATCGTATTTGGATCACGTGGCTAGGAGTTATTGCGTGTCAAAGTTTTTTTGACCGAACAAACTTTGAGTGACCATATCTCTTGGTCACGAATTCCAAACTCAACATTTTTTTTTTCAAGTCGTAGTTCCCGGAAAGATGATCAATTTGAAAAAAAAACATTATCACTTTTTGAACTCGTAAACACGAGTTATGGCCACTTAAAGTTTTCCGGATAAAAAAATTGGGTATTTTGGGAAAAAAAGCAAATCTCAAGGGCACCGCGTGCATTTTTCGAAAATTATATGCGAGTAGAGTTTAGGGTTTTTTTTATTATAGCAAATAAAAGAGAAATGAAGGGGGTGTTAAAGATAAAACGTGATATCATTATTATTCTTGTGATATTGTGTATAATATTTTTCCTTGATTTTATTCTTTTTTAGCTGTATATTTTCCTTAGTTAGATTGTATCATATCTCTTCATATCTTGTATCTTGCCCTAGGTTGTATATATACTCTACACCTTCATTCAATACAATCAAGCTTATCTCTTCTACATGGTATAAGAGCATTAAAAGATTCAACCTTATTTTTCTTCCTTCCTCCCCCTCAAATGGTCGGTCAAGCTCAACTTTTGTCTAACCCTGCCGACCCCAAAAACCCTATCTTTGCCGTCAACTTTGTTAACGTCATTGAATTATCTCCCTCGAAGTACTGTGCTTGGTCTCGCCAAATACAAAATCTATTATTTGGCTATGACCTAATCAAATTCTTGTATGGTTCACACCCATGTCCCTCCAATACCCTCAAGGACGACATGACCGTCGACATCCCTAACCCGACGTACTTCACCTGGCTTCGTCATGATAGATTGCTGAGTGGTGCTTTTCGAAGAACTATTTCCTCTAGTATCACCAATTTACTTCTCGGTGCCACCACCTCTGCTGAAATCTGGACAACTTTGAAGTCCACTTATGCCAATCTGTCTCGAGGCCATATCCTCCAAATTAAGGATCGCCTTAACTCGATTTCTAAAACTAATCTATCTGCTACTGATTATATGCAGGCTATTCGTTCATATGTTGATGAACTCGCTGGCTTGGGAAAAGCCATGGATAATGAAGATGTCGTCTTCAAAGTACTCAATAGACTTGATTTTGGGACCTATCGTTCTCTTATTGAGGCTGTTCGAAATCGTGATACTTCAATTTCGTTCAATGCACTGCATGAAAAGCTTCTCCAGTTCGACCTCTCCCTCAAACACATCAACTAAACTACTCAAAACAGCACCTCTCTCCATACACCCGCCTCTGCCCATGTCACCTACTATAACAACAAACCTCGCCACAACAACAATAACAATCGTTCCTCCTCTAATGCCCCTGGCCTGCTTCCCCTCCCTGCTGCCTCTTCCACTGCTGCTACCTCAGCCTCTACTGTTGCTCCCTTTAAAGGGAAGTGTCAGTGATATCATGTTACTGGCCATTACCTCGGGATATGTCCTATTTTTAAGTTCCTCTATCGTAATATTGTTGTCCCTCCTCGTTCCATCTCATCCAACCAAAAACAACGTTATCCACCCCGTGCCAACACTACCGCCGTGACCCTATTCCCTCCCTCTGATTGGATCATCGACAATAGGGCTACCCATCACATCACCCATGATCTCCAAAACCTTGTGATGCATGCCCCTTATGACAGGAATGACGACCATTTGATAGGCGATGGTTCTCATCTTCATATTGCTAATATTGGTTCATTCACTATCTCCCACTCTTCTTCAAAACTCTCTTTTAATAATGTCTTGCATGCTCCCTCTATTTCTAAAAACATTCTCTCTATTTCTCAATTTTGCTGGAATAATAATGCCATTGCTAATTTTACTTCGACATCGTGTGTTTTGCAGGACCAATTAACGGGTCGAGTGCTTCTTCAAGGCCAACTTAGGAACGGTCTATATGAATGGTCCGCACCTCCCCCATCTCCTTTTGGCATCACCTGCTCGAACATCCGGCCTCCACTATCCTAGGCTCTATTAATAATTTAGCTAATTTGAATTTGAAGCATGATTTTCATTCTAATTGTAATGCATGATCTATTAATAAAAGTCATAAACTTGCTTTTTCTGATTCTACTTTAAATTCTACTCATCCCCTTGAACTCCTATTTTCGGATGTTTGGACATCTTCGTTTCACTCTGTCGATGGCTACAAATACTATGTAGTTTTTGTCGACCATAACACTCGTTACACTAGGCTATATCCTCTCAAGAAGAAGTCTGACACTTCTACTGTCTTCACTCGTTTTCGTGCTTTGGTCAAGAAGTATTTTAATCGGTCTATCATTCAAATCTTCTCGAATAATGGAGGCGAATATTTAAAACTCACCCCCAATGTCATTGTCGAAGGCATCACTCATCTCAAATCCTCTCGCCACACCCCTGAACACAATGGCATCGTCATATTGTTGAAACGGGTCTTTCCCTTCTACGCACACTTCCCTCTGTAATACCCGTCGCTTAGGAGGATTCGTAGACTAACCATAGTTGACGCATGTGACCTTAATCGTCGAGACAGAGTAACTACTGACGTTGTACTCGACCTAGTGGGTGACACTCGGTCGAGTGTGGTGTACTCGACCGAGTGCAGGGGACTCGGTCGAGTGTGTTTGCACTCGACCGAGTGCGTCGTCGTCAGCGTAATAATATATTACGCGTAAGTCAGAATTCCGGAATGTGTTTTCTTATTTCTTTCTTTTCCTTTTCTTCCCCAAAACCCTAAATCAACACATCTCTTCCTTTCACTCATCCTTCATCTTGCTAACCTATACCTTAGAGTCTATCACGGGAATGGAAGGTTACGCCGACCCCGACCTAGCCAGTCGACCGTACAATAAGGTAAGTCACCGTCATCGTTGTATGTCTTTGGTTAGAGTTATGTTTGAGCGTAATCGAGTCATACCGTTGTTGTAGGTGTTAATGTCAGTAGGCGATGCTCGTGTGATTGAATTGATGATTGATGCTACTTGGAATGCGGTACAGGTAGGATTTCCTACTTAGTTGCATGTGTAATTACATGTGTATTAATGTGACGGTATTGTACTGTGCTTTATGATGTGATTCTATGATTGTGATGGTATTGTGATGGCGGAGTTGGTGTGGTGGATGTTGGAGTTGAGTGTGATCGGTATTATGATTGTGATATTGTTTGTGAGCCATTGTGAGAGGTGGTCTCACCCCCACTGTTCACCTCCTGCGTTCTCTCAGTGTAGAGGGGATGTGCACATTAAAGGACTTGGGTTATTGTGGGTGGTTTAGGTGGTTGACTGCGGTCTTCCGCTGGCAGGGCTACACACTTCGGTGTGTAGTCAGTTATTTGTGAAGTGGTGTGGTGATGGTGGCGATGGTGGTGGTGTGGTACTGTTACGTTATTTTTTACATTATTATTGTATTTAGTTATTCAGTTGACTAACCCCATTTGATGTCCCATTCGAGGGTGGTGAGCAGTCTGGCTTGCAAGTTTAGATGTCGTTTTGGATGTTTGTCTGTGATGATCATGTTTGGGGATGGGAGATCGCTGACGCTTTTATCAGTATAGCTATGTTAGAGTCCACAGATGTACTAGTACAGTGATATAGCGTTGTATGTTTTGTCTACATAAAATGTAACTTATAAAGCGTTGTTCCCTTATGGTCTATTTGATATACCCTTACCTCGGGTAACCGAGATGGTAGCACCCTTGGTTGTCAGAGACAGTCTAGTACAGGCTTCCTTGGTAAGTAGGGGTGTTACACCCTCCCCCCTACCCTCTTGTCTTATGCCTCTGTTACTGTCGTTTATCTTATCAATCGCATGCCAACATCGACCATTGGGAATTTGCTCCCTACACCAAGCTTTTTAGTGTCCCTCCCAATTATCACATATCGGGTAGCTTTGGGTGTCTTTATTACCCTTGTTTACGCCCCTATGCACGTCACAAAATCGATCTAAAGTCCATCCCATGCGTCTTTTATTTGGTACTATGCTACACAGAGTGCGTTCTACTGTCTTGATCTCACTGCCACTAAGGTATACACATCTCGACATGTCAAGTTTGTTGAGTCAGTTTTTTCCTATCCCCAGTTATGCTCGGTGCATCTCCCCCTCCCTCCTCTTCCCCAACTCAATGGTGCTCCCTATCTCTTCTTACTCTGCATACTCCTCTCCCCTCTCCTCTACACACTCCCCCCGCGGCCCCCCCCCCCCCCCCCCCCCCCCCCCCCCCCCCCCCCCCCCCCCCCCCCCCCCCCCTCCAGAACTACCTCAGGTGTTCCCTCACCCCCTCATTTGTCCTCCCCTCCTTATATTGTCTCCACCGCTGCCCCTGACCTTCCCATATGTGCCACTACTCGTCTCATGAACAACATACGAGTCCCTAATCCTAAGTATGGTAAAATGGCTCAACTCTCCTCTGCCTTCCTTCTCCCTGTTATGTTAAAGCATGCGTTGACGGACCCTAACTGGCAATCTGCCATGGCTGCGGAACACACGGCCCTCCTTGCTAATCATACGTGGACTCTTGTTCCCCCCGACCTCCCCTTACAATGTCATAGGTTGAAAATGAGTTTTTCGGATCAAGTATAACCCGAATAACTCCATCAATAAGTATAAGCCCCATCTTGTTGCCAAAAGCTTTCATAAAAGTCCGGGTGTCGATTACTCTGAAACTTTCAGCCCCGTTGTCAAACCCGTCACGGTGCGCCTAATTCTCTCCCTTTCACTCATTCGTGTTTGGTCCCTCAAGCAACTCGATATCAACAACGCATTTCTCCAAGGTACGTTAACTGAAATAGGTTTTATGTCCCAATCTCCCGGGTTTGTCAATTCTTCCCTTCCCAATCATGTTTTCAAATTATCTAAAGCCATCTACGGCCTTAAACAAGCTCCTCGAGTTTAGTATACTGAATTAAAAAATTACCTGCTCTCTTATGGTTTCACTCAGTCTTTATCTGATTCCTCATTGTTCCTTTATCACCACAATTCTCAATCTATTTATTTGTATGTCTCTGTCGTCGATGATGCGTGCATTTTACATATAGTTTTTATGCTCTTTTGGCACGCATTTCTATGCATATTCAGTAGCGACAAACTACTATTTCCCTTCGAATAGACTACTTTGGGTTATTTTGTATTTAATGCAGGATTGGACCCAAATGCGTATAATCAAGCCTAAACCTATCCCCAGAGCTGCATTTCGTAAGCCAGTAGAGTCGAGCTTTGGATCCGTCACCGTGGGATGCGTATGGATAAGTGTAGACACGGCTGGAGTGAAGACTGGAGCTGTTGTGCTGGAGTTTTAGTCGATGGACTCGATGTTTTAGTCGATCGAATATTTTGACTTCTGTTTTAGTCGATCGACTTCCTACTTTAGTCGATCGACTGTTTCTGTACTTAGGCGAGTTCTAAACTTGTTTAACTCGGCCAATTAGTTAGTGTTTAGGTTAAGACGCCTCTTGCTACTTAAGAGAGGGTGAGGAACAGTGATAAGCGATCTTGATTTTTACACAAAAACACTTTACATTGTTTTGTTTCTTTGTTTTCCGGATCTAGGAACTTGCAATCATTTTATTTTCACTCTGTATTTTAATTAATCTTTATTTCTTAAATTTCTCTTCTTTATTATTCATCTGCATTCCCTTTTGCTTATTTCCTCGTTGTTTATGATTGTTTGTTGTTCATACTCCTTAATTATGATTAATTCGATTGTTATATTTATCAATCTGTTTAATTAAATTTAGTATGCGTAGCTAATTTTCCTAATGCTAGGATTTAGGGGAACCACGGTTGTTTAATGGAATTTTGTTAGGGTGTTAGATCTGGAATGGTTATTGTGTTGGAATTGTTAATCGCATCGTATATCGTAATTGAGTGATTATATGCATGTGATCATTTGATTAGTTTGTTAAACCCTGGACTAGATCAAGAGATTGGTGTAGGGTGAGAACCAGTTGCGAACAATAGAAATACCTAATTAGAGCGGAATTTATGTTAGGTTTCAAGGGGAATAGTAAACCGGAAGGAACTGATCGCAACCCTTCTAAACATAATTGTTCCGATCGTTGATCTTAGGTTTTGACTGTCTTAGACCGATAATCCTAGCTGCTTCTTTTATATTTCTTTTAAACTCTTTTTCTTCATTGTTTGCTTGTTTTCATTGCTTATTAGTTTAGCCAATCACAAACAAACCCCAAGAATCAGTTACTCGGACAAACTTAGTTAAGTTTTAAAAAATCTTTGTCTCCCTGGGGATACGATCCCGACTTCCTTTACTACATTAGTTTAGGTCTATTGGTTTATCTTTAATAGGTGTGCGATTTAGCCTGTCAGATTATATCATCGTTACTGGTCCTTCATCCCCCTCCCTTGATCACTTCTTTGCTTCCATTTCCCATCATTTCTCTCTTAAGGATTTGGGATTCCCCTCATACTTTCTTGGGGTAGAAGTCGCACCTACCAACTCTGGCTTTCGTCTCACTCAAACTAAGTACATTCACGACCTTCTCACTCGCACAAACATGTTAGATTGTAAACCCACTACGACACCTATGAGTCCGTACCCTCCCCTTACTCTCACCATTGGTCACTCTATTACCAATCCATCTGACTATCGCGATGTAGTTGGTAGTCTTCAGTACCTCTCCCTTACCCGTCCTGACATTGCTTTTGTCGTTAATAAACTTGCCCAGTTCGTGTGGGATCCTAAAGAGTCCCATTGGTTAGCTTTGAAATGACTTCTTCGTTATCTCAAAGGTTCTCTCATAGTTGGCATTCATTTACATCGTGACACTCTGATGTGTCTAATATTTATATGATTTTACCCCCTAAATTAGCTCGGTTTTACATGTTATATGCACTATTATTAGTGTTTATTTGAGGTAATTCCGTGTTCTAGATATATTGCTAGTGTTTAGTATGTTTTGTAAGAAATGTAGCTTTTAGTAGTTATTTCCCGTCAGATAAGCAAGTATCGAGTTCACGAGGCTAAGTGGAAACTAATATGGATCATGCAAGCAAAACAAAGTAGATTGATGAAGAAATGTGGAAGCAATCGCCCAAATGCAAAATCATCCACTAACAAATGGCAAATGTAAACAATTGAGAAATGAAGCCCAAAGAGGAAGTCAAATTAATCATAAGGAGTCACATGCTTAGGATTCCACAAAAGATTCCACAAAAATGCATTAAGACGGACGATTAAAGGTGGTTTAAGGCTAAACATAGGATTCCATGTCCATTAACTCAAGCAATGAAGTCCGGAAATGAAGAATCCTATGACCCCGATCGGGGTGGCCTGTCCCCGATCGGAGATGTCTCGCCTTGGATGCTTTGTATTCCTTACGTTTTGGTTTCCAAACTACTATATAAGGAGAGCTTAACCTCGGCCCTTAGGGTATCATTCTATCAGATATTCCATCACCTTTCATTCACTCAGCATATATTCTTGTAATTTCTCTTTAGTTTTCTTACAATTTCAGAAATTAAGATTAGTTATATTTGTAATCACACTTAATCTTTTGGTTCTTATTTTAATACAAGCTTTACATTTGTTCTTCCTTATCAAGTTGCAATCATCATTTCGGTAATCTTTACATTCTAGTTTTCACACTGTTTTTTCATTTGTTGTTTACATTTAGTTATTTTAATATATTGCACTTGTTAATTAGTAATTTGTTATTTTCATTTCTTTTATAATAAAAATAAATCTATGTCATCTAGTTTGTTAATTTTAGTATTACATTTCCATTACCATTTCATTAGTAATTTTCCTTTTAGTTTATGTTAGCTAATTTAGTTTACAATCACTTTACTCATTTCATTTCTAGTTATTATATATTCATCATTATGTCTATGTTTATTTCAACATCTTTAGTTATTGTCATATGCATCATGAGTGAGTAGATTTTTGTTGTCTAGGGAATAGGGGAGCCATGCATTAGTAATCATTTTATCATGTTCGATTAGTATGATTTAATATTGCATAAATGTTTCTACACATGTTTGTTTTGTAATGTTAATCTTAGTTTATTGATCACAAACTTTGGTTAAATGTGTAAATACAATCTATAAGTCGAGAGGCACGGATCTGTATTAGACTAAGCATGTTTTAGTAGACCGATCTAACCATAGCGAGAGTTCGTTAGAACCCGATCTAAGGCCGACAATAAAATCGAGAGGTGGTTGTCTATAGGCCTAGACATTTATCTTTGTTATACATTTCTAGTTTAACATGAGTTGTATTTCTATGCATGTGTGACCCGACACCCCTAGACTTCCTTTAAATTATATTTTTTAATCATTTTATTTACTTTGTTTATTTTATTTAATTGCTTTTCACCTAACCAAAACAAAAAGATAACTCGATCTTGATAAAGACCTACTCATAGCATTCCGTAAAGCAACAACCGTTTTTCTGTGGTTCGACCCCTACTTACTACATTTTTTTGTTACCAAGTCTAGGGAATTTATCTTTGCAAGGTGTGCGACACGCCTAGTCACACTCCTTTATCGTTACTTCTCCACCACTGGATATATTGTTTACTTAGGGCGTAATCCCATTTCTTGGACCTCATTGAAGCAACGTGCTTCCGTGCCATCGCTGCTGCTACATCCGAGGTCTTATGGCTTCGGTCCTTACGATCTGAACTCGCCTTTGATGTTTTCCTCCAGTTATTTATTGTGACAACTTAAGGGCAACTCATTACTCGGCCAATATCATGTTCCACTCTCGTATGATGCATGTCTCCCTAGCGTTCAATTTTGATCGTGAATAGGTTAATAAGGGGCTACTTCGTGTTCAACATATCTCAGCTAACGATCAACTGGCCAATGCTCTCACTAAGCCGCTTGCCCGATCTAGTCTATATCTTATCTTACTCAAGATCGGTCTTTCCTTTGGAACGTCCGACTTGCGGGAGCGTGCTAAAGATAAAATGTGATATCGTTATTATTCTTGTGATATTGTGTATAATATTTTTCCTTGATTTTATTCTTTTTTAGCTGTATATTTTCCTTAATTAGATTGTATCATATCCTTTCATATCTTGTATCTTGCCCTAGGTTGTATATATACTCTACATCTTCATTCAATATAATTAAGTTTTTCGTATATCTCTTCTACAGGGGAGAGTGATTGAGGAAAGGAGTATTGGTGTTTGGATCAATTTTCGTCAACATTTTTCTTATAGTGGAGGGATTTTGGTTAGTCTAGAAGGGTGAAAATGGATCCCTCCCCCTTTCTATCTTTCCGCCCTAATTTGTTAACCACTTCCTCTCCCTTTCATTTCCCTCCACACAAGCCCTCAATACTTTTGAATTGACTTACCAAAGTTGGTTGGTGTGAGCGGTAATGACTCTCATCTCTTAATTAACAAGTAGCAGGGGTTCGATTCCTAACTCTTGTGAATGAAAAGGCCAAACTTGGAAGGGGTCTACCATTAAATTATCTTCAATACCCCGAAAGTGATTACCCCGACTGTCGATAAAAGATACTTCTAATCAACACCAAAAACAAATATTTTCAAATTGAATTGTATCCGAAATCATGGAAATTAGACCAAAACTCGAATATATGTTCAATCACATTATCTTTGTTTTTCTATATCACAAATTGGTGCTAAAAGCTATTTGTAGGTAAGACAAATCCAATGACAATAAACCCATAAAAAAAATAGATATATAAAATAATATTTTAATAACATAACATTTCAAATGAATAACTCGCATATTTGAATATGTTGGCTTTTATTATAAGGCTTTTTTTTCCTATCAAGCATGTCCTACAACATAAGGGGCGAAGCTAAGGAGTAGCAAAGGGTAGTCCCCGCTACAGTGCTGCCCCAAACCCAAAAAAATCAATGAAGAAGAGATATTTTGCTACCCCATCTGACAGTTAGTAAAGAATAAATAAGCAACAAGGCCATGTTAAACATATCAATTTGCTTGGGTGTAATGGTTAAGGCTTGAATCCATCTATCCAAGAGGATAGGTGTTCGACTCCTTGTAGTAGCATTTTTTAAATGTTTCGCTTACCACTCGACTTTTAATATATTTATTTGTTTATTTATTTTTCTTTCTCCTAATTTTACTAATGTCCTTTAACATTTATTCCTAATTTACTTCTTTCACATTTGCTTTTATCGTTTATCATTTTATCAAGTTTGATGTATATCTTTTTCCTAATTCATTTCTTTTTCCCATGATTTTGTGATGATTTTGTGTTTCTCTTTAACTTTTAAAGTGAAAATTTGACAAAAAAAATCAGGTTGTTAAATGCATTCGAAAACATACAAAATTTGATAATGATATAATACAATCATAGTAGATGAAATATCGTATGTTAGTTATACTTGATGGTCAAACGATTTATTCACTCAAAATATTTGGTTAGAAGTGGTAACCTCCTAAGACGTGAGAAATGATCAACAACACACCATAGTCATAGCTACAATTTTTTTTATCGGATCCTCAAAATGAAAGATATGATTAATATGGAATTTATGGATAATAAAAAAACAAGTCATTTGTTAAAAAATGCATTTTCTTAATTTTACCCATCTTTTAGCAGATTTCTTTTGTACAACAATTTCGCTACCCCATATTTTACATCTTGGCTTCGCCCCTGACAACATTGGACGTAGATACAGAAGAGTTGTTTCTTAATTACATTTTAAATGAGTAGAGAATACTTTACGCTTGACATATGTCCATGACGGCGCAAAGTGGATATCTTAGGATAAATATGTAAGCTATTAAAAGTGACAGTTTACATATGTCATTTAGCTTAACTGATAAAGTCAAGAAGATGAAAAAAAATGTTTACGACCTAAGTTCATTCGTCTGCTTTTAATATGCTGCATAAAACTAAGGAAGACGGCCCAATGGTATAAGACATCTAAGCAAACCCTTGAAATAAATATCCAGAACTTTTTGAGGCCATAATAATAGTGATCCAAATCAAAGCATAAACAGGTCAAATTGAATGTTCAGCACTGTGTTAAACTATTTCACCCAAATTGACCCAAAAGATGGTTTATACTAAGCCCAACCCAATAACAAAGAGTTCAATCTTATGCTTATACGAAGTGCTTCTTTACCCCTTATTTAATCGTAATTGATTTTTGCAATACACAATATATTCAATATATTCAACACTATAGTTTTTGCTTATTATTTCCATGTGCATACTCCTAAAAAGTTTCCACCGTAATTTTCTTGTATTGTAAATGCACTACATTAAAATAAGAAACAAGGGAAAAAGAAAAGTAACAAGTGTATGTATTTTTTTTTTTTTTTGGTGACGAGGGAACCGCAGTCGCTACCTTTGGTGTGCATTGGGTAAATGCTCGGATATATGTGATAGCCTGCAAACCACGTATACCAGATAAGCCACCCGAGGGTGACAGGCTCGAAGTCTATTAGGCATGGACTCAAGCCAAGAATGCTCTACAAGATTTTGCTCTTAGGGAGGCTTGAACCTGAGTCTCCTGGGAATTTCACCCAAGTTTTAACCACTAGACTCCACCCTTGCGGGCAACAAGGGTATATTTGCCCTAACTTTTCAAAGTGATTTTTTTTTGTTAAAAATACAAATTGGCAAAACACGTCATTATTTAAGGGTGTTGATTTTCGCGGTACGTATTTTACTCATTAGAGTACGCTCTTCGCCATTTTACCACTCTCATTTCTCTACCCTACCCTCATACTTTTATTTTTCCCTCTCAATAAACCTCTAACCATTCATCGAATTACTGGAATGATGACTCGTTATCCGAACTCAGCCTCGGTCCGAGATGCCCAACTACGGCATGCCAAGTTAGCGCGCGACCTCGGGAGCGTACTGGGAGGCCGCCGTCGTAGTGATAGACTTTGTCAATTATCGGTGTTTTCGATGTGCCGCCTGAAGAGAATAATCTACAGATCATAAGTTACTCACGGAGGTTCGTACACGCCAAGTGTCAAATCAAAGATTATTTCTACGAGTGTTTAGTGTTTTGATCCAATGGTGACTGAATTGATTGTATCAAAGTTATGATTATATTACTAGGGTTTGGTGTTTTGTTCGTGTTCTTTAATAATTGTGTATGAAAATGCAATTTGAATCATATTCCTTTGATTAATTGGTATTTTAAGCAATTGAATATGCGACAATACACATATTATTATGTAATCATGATTCGTAGTTTCAATTTTTGATGCTAGCAGTTACATAGGACGGAGTAATTTGTTAATTTATTTCAGAGCATTGGGGTAGGGGGGTTTACCAGAGGGAGAGGGGATGGGCAGCAGGTCAGTGGTGAATGAACGGTGATCCGACAATGGAAGTGTAAGGTGGTGGTTGGAATTAGGCGGGTGGATATTGAACAAAGTAGTACGTGTTCGTACTGCACTCTATTGTGTTTTTTTGTCAAGGGTAGGCAAATGGAAAATGATAGCTAAAATGTACTATAATGAGTAAAAAATGTACCTTTAAAAACTCAAAAAAACCCATTGTTCTACCCTGAAAAATAGAAGCACAAACTTGGTGCTTCTATCATTTGGAAACCACTTTTAAAAAATTAAGTTTTAGAAATTAAAATTCATTTTTAACAAATTAGGCAACACATGCTCTAAACTTTCGAAAACTCCCTATCAAAGTCCCAACGACCAAACAACCACCATCATCGCTACCGTCATCGGTTATTTAACAACTCAATATTTTTTAATGATAATTCTACAGTAAAACTAAATATAAGTGTTTATGTTTGGATTTTTCTCTTTTGCTTATTTTACCATAAGACTTTCCAGGAGATATATGTTGTATTCTAAAAATCGATGCCTGAAAATATCCAATCTTATCTTTACTAATTCAGATGCATTTAAAGAGTTTCTGTGCGTCCACGTCATCATTCACAGTGCTTTTTTTTTATTCGTTTTTGGTGGGGCCCACTGTGTTCGAGTGAGTGTCCTCAACAATAGTGCGATCACGATGGTGATTTAAATATCGTCATTATAATCTCAATATAAGAATACACAAAGGATGATCCTCCTTAAGGCCCCAAGTGTAGGAACCCTCTAACGGAGAAAACCCAAGACTAAATCGGCTCTATCTCTAGTATACGGATTGATCTAGTCTATATAAGAGAGGACCTTAAAAACAAATAATAATGTGATACTACTATAGTATATTTCGGATTATTTGAGTTTTCAATGAACAACATAAGTTTTAGATCTAATATAAATATTTGAGAGAAAATAATAAGAGTGTTTTCACAAAACCCTAATATATCTTAAAATGAATAAAAATAAGAAAAC
>VHZZ01026583.1:13251-26049 GCA_009801015.1 Silene noctiflora | reverse complement strand
GACTCAGCAAGTGTTACGGTCGGTCAACGCTAGTCAAGGGTCCTAAAAGGGCGGGTATTACACCTTACCCCTTTATCAATTGTTTACAAATCTTTGCTATCATACTCACTTAGTTTAATTGCATTTCAATCCATTAGTTTACATCTTAGTTATAGTTAATTACCAATCCTCTTGTTAGACTAAACTTGGACTTGAGTAGACTTAGTATACACTCACCCCATCTTCGTGATTGACCTGGACCGCTAGCTATATAGTTGTTGAGCTTTACAAATTCTTTTGCATATCGGGGAGTACGACAAACCTGACATCAAAATGGCACTGTTGCCGGGGATGGCGTTAGGTTATACTTAGTTAATCAGAGTCTTAGCTTTAGTCTTAGTTTTATTGTTTGTTTGTTCAAGTAGTTGTTTGCTTTCTTGTAGAGTATTTGTGTTATTGCCTATCCCTAGTGCCCAAACAGTACTAGGAGTCTAACAGTTTTATGAGTTGCATGCATGGGAGAGAAAACAAAGCTTTGCTTTTTGATTCCGACCACGAAAGGCTTTTCCGAGCTTTAAGGACTAGGACAATAACAAGGGTTCTAGACTCCGCTTAAGCATCCTTAAACCAAGCAACAACATCCACCCAATCTCACCTTGAAACTAGCATTATAGAACAAACAAACGACACCATTAATCCTTTAGTACAAAACCCCTTTTACGACATACAAATCCCAACAACCACACCACCATAAACACCACCTAATACACCTATCACACACTCTCCAATGGCGGCTCTAAGAGACCACAATGTACCAAACCCTGACGACTCCTCTTCCCCAACTATTTTTGGTGTCTTGGCTTCAAATAACTTTGAGATTCATCCCGCTCAATTCGACTTGATTGAGAGGGATAGTTTCCATGGAAATACCGATAAGGATGCCCATGCGCATTTACGCAAGTTCAAAAGCAAGGTTGCAGCTTCAAACTATTTATGGTGTCACTCATTACTTATAACTTACCTGTTTCAAATTACATAGATCGTCACTAAACTCAAACTGGTCAAAAACATACGAAAGGAAGACAAACACGTAATTAATAATATCGTGGGGTATGTTTTTGAAGGAAGAGAGAGGGGGAAGGCACCGTAAGGGTAAGATTATTGGTAGTCTTGAGATAAGACTTTGGTAAGTCTTGAGACAAGACTCACCCAAAACTACCAATAATCTATCAAAGTCTTAACAAAGTCTTAARTTGAGTCTTGGAAATCCAAGACTCAACTTAAGACTTTGGGTGAGTCTTGACCCCACTATAAAGAGAAATTAACCAATGAATGTATTYCATGTGTTATTTCTTTTTGTAAGAAAATAGAAGTAAAATGAAAAAGTAAAGTCTGAGATGAGTCTGAGGGATAATGTATAAAGTCTGAGGTGGGTCTGAACAATGAAGAAATAATAAAAGTTAGTCGAAAGCTGATGTGCCAGAGTCTTAAGACTTTAAAAAGTCTTGCTGATAATCTTACCCTAATGTTGTCACTGCTGACAAGTCTAACGCTTTTGGCAAGCCTTGTGACTTATGGGCTGGGAGATGAAAATATGAAGCTACATATGGCAACTTAAACTAGATGAGTAACATTGAGAGTTATTGAATAAGTGTCATCGTTGTGTTTCATCACATAACAATTTACTTTGTCTCATTCCATTGTGCAAATATAAACTTTTGAAAAAACTTGGAGATGGTTCTTGCGGAGTTGTAATAAGGCTGTGAATGTTTTACTCATTTTTTCAGATAACTGTATTTACTCGTGTTCATGTTTTATGCATTATTGTGAGTTGTGAATCTTTTGACCATGGTGTTGAGTACGTTATAGTTACAATTATACGTTGTACCCTAATAAGGCTCTCCTGTTTTCTTCGCAATCTTTACGTAAATTGAGTCGTCCTAACATCGTAAAGTTGAAAGAAGTTGTCCGAGAAATAACGAGTTGTTCTTCATATTTGAATATATATGGTGAAAATCTAAGTTTCATGTTTGAGTCAGAATGATAATTTAATTTTTTAGATACTTGATTGAGCATGCATCAATATTTTATAAAATATTTGCTTCTGTTGGTTTTATTTTTGTTTTTCTTTTTCACTAGAAGTACATATATAAATAACCAATTAATCATTATTTATGGTGGTGATATTTTAGGTTAAATGACACAAACTTAGCTGAAATTGATGAGTAGTTATGTTATCACAAATCTGGAATCTTGTAATTGACCGAAATTTGTTCTAGGCATCTGTTTTTCAACAGAAGAGAACACAATTTCAGCGCTAAAGTAAGATCTCAAGTTTTCTTTAATGTTGTTTTTCGCTACGCTATTAGCCTATTACTAGAATGTCCACTACTTGCATAGAATTGCTCAACCCTCTTTAGTATTTGGTTGTCAATATGTCATCCCAATAACTCACGTCTATATTTACTATATTTTGGGACATAAAAATTCAATGTTAACATGCGCATGAAATGTCAATAATCAAGATATCTTAGGGTGTGAGGTGCAAAGCGTGCGGTGAAACAACTAACACTTTTAAATATGCTGAACTCTTTTGTTCATATAATTTTGTATCTTATTAACAACACAAAAAAAATTTAGTCACTAATCTTTTTTCCTTTACATGTGGTGGCGACTGGCGACTCTCCATTGCAAATTAACTTTACTATTTAGTTGTACTATCTACATGAATTTAAACAATAAATAAATAAATTTTTAATATATTTACATCATGAATTTAATATTTTAATACTTACAAAGAAAGTTATACTCATATAAAAGCATTTTTCGTGATATATTTAAAAATTTTAATTTTTAATGTTTTCTGAAATTATTTTTTAGAATTAATCATTGTACTTATTAATGTAATCAAATAAATAATTTTATTTAATTATTGTTCAAATTTATGTTAAATTAATGTACGTATTTAATGTTTTAGCTGACAATATTAGTGACTGTACTTTAGGACGAATATACCACATTTGACACGTGGCGCATTTAAAACTTCTCAACCGTGTTTATATATAAATATAAAATAAGTTAGATTGAGAGCCATTAGAGGTATCTTGTTTCGGTCAAGTAGTACATTATTTAAACGGAACTCAGAGCTTATTATCTTGTTTCAGTCTGATAGTGCTCTGAAAGTGTTTAGTCGATGTAATTCTGATCGGGTCGGCTTCCTTTCGACTTATCCATTCTAATACAGGTATGTTTGTTTTGTTTTTTTTTTTTTTTTGGTGATTTCCTATTTCCTACAAAACCAAGAAACGACACACTGCTTGATACCGCTTCATGACTGTTGTAGTTTGTGAATTTAAGTGGCTTAAAAGCTTTTTGGAGATCTTAGATGTGGGCGCAACCCACGCCTATGTCAGTTACATAATATCTTGCATTATTGTATGGTTTTCAAAACCTAGGTGCAAATTGTATTATATAAACGCTATGAGAATCAATAATGAAGGCAAGAATTATCATCGGTAAATCCATCACTTTTGGATACCCACCTAGGAAAACACTGTTTTGGGATTTAATTTTCAGGGTTTATTTTGCGAATTAAGTGAAAGTTCGATCAATACTAATGAATATGTGATATATTCAAGCTCCTCTAGCTCCTCAATCTCGGCCGCCGCCTCCGGTTCCTGGACCACTTCCAACTCCAGCCCCTCTGTCGCCGCCTCCACCTCCTCTACCTCTAGCTACTGCTCCCCCTCCTCAGTGTAACCCCCCGAGCCAAACCTAGGGTCGGGAGCGGTCACTCACGATAGCCCGCCAGGCAGTGTACATGGCCCACAGATCAACACAAGTCCTTTCCAGCGCATTTTGTCCTCACTCATGCGCATCTCGGGAACCTTCCCAGGAGGTCACCCATCCTAAGACTACTCTCAGTCAAGCACGCTTAACTTTGGAGTTCTTTTGCATGGATAGCCTGAAAAGAAAGTGCACTTTGTTGATATGAGTA
Source organism: Silene noctiflora (assembly GCA_009801015.1). NCBI lineage: Eukaryota > Viridiplantae > Streptophyta > Magnoliopsida > Caryophyllales > Caryophyllaceae > Silene > Silene noctiflora. Next base: position 22,073 of record VHZZ01026583.1, on the reverse strand, counting down.
GTACTTTCAATCCCTTTAAGCACTAGTAATTTAAGCTTACCAATGGACCTCTTCAATTACGTGGGGTATTACAATCACCCGCACTTGAAGAACGCAGCGTCCTCGTTGCGCCTGGGAGCATAACCGCTACCCTAGAATCCTCCCTCGCTAGGTGGGTGATCACAATGGAGTGTATAACAACTGCCTCCCATCACCACACGGTCACAAGGTTGCTCTGATACCACTTGTAACACCCCGAGCCAAACCTAGGGCCGGGAGTGTTCACTCACGGTAGCCCGCCAGGCACTGTACATGGCCCACAGATCAACACGGATTCTTTCCAGTGCATTTTGTCCTCACTCATGCGCATCTCCGGAACCTTCCCAGGAGGTCACCCGTCCTAAGACTACTCCCAGTCAAGTACGCTTAACTTTGGAGTTCTTTTGCATGGATGACCAGGAAAGAAAGTGCACTTTGTTGATATGAGTATTACTTTCGATCCCTTTAAGTACTAGTCATTTAAGCTTATTACTGGACCTTTTCAATTACGTGGAGTGTTACATCCGGGTCCCGAAATCTCTTATGTCGTCATCCTGCAGTGTAGAAGCAAATGTAATATCAAATTATTTATTTTTTTAGGGTTTTTCTGTGATGTGGTGGACGATTATAAGGGATGGCGGTGAGTGGTGGATGGTGGTTAGTGTGGGGTTAGGTGTTAGGTTGCATTGACATGACACGGGCACGGTATACGACACCTTGAAATTTTTAGGACAGACACGACAAAAGAAAAAAATAATATACATAATAAAATAAAGGAGCTGAAGAACATTATAACCAACCCCTAAACATTGGTCATTAAAAGGCCACAAAGTTGTAAAATTACAAAACAAATACTCGTACTAATGTATTATACGTCAAAATCAAAAATGTCTTACAAAATACAAAGTTCCAAATTACAAACCCAGTTTAAATAAACATTAAGTCTTTCAAAATAAATAAAAAATATGAAAGGTTCCAATTACAAACCCAAAAATTTGTGGCAAATACATAGATTTCAAATAATGGGTCTTACTTGATGAATGCTAGTATATAATGTGTCAATTTAAATTGGGTAAATAAGGGTTATGGGAACGAAGCTCAACTACGAAGTTCAAGGGGATGAGAAAACTAGATATTAATTAAAACTGTTAAAGAAATTTGGAAATTAATTAGATTTTGAGTATTTGTGTCCAGATTAGTTACAATAGAGGACCATGCATAGAAAACTAGTTCTTTACTTAGAAAGTATCAATTGATTAGTGTCCATATTAGTTACAATTGTGGGGGTGGGATGCTATACAACTATACTAGCAGTTGGTCTAGGTTAGGTGAGAGGAGGCTTGTGGTCAAAGTGGGTTAGTGACTTGGGACTGTTGTCTGAATGGCTAGGTGTTTCAATTCCTTGGTAGGATACACTTAGATGGTAGATGGTGGCTTCGAAAGAGATTCAGGTCTCTTCTTATGAAGAGTACTATTGGGGCTCCTATATGCTCATTGATTTACCAGATTTGGCAGGCCAAAAATTGTTGTTATCATGAAGAAATTAGCTTTGCCTAGGATGATAGTACAATGTATTAGGAAAGCTATTTGTATTAGAAATTGTTCATGTTGTAAGCAAGAAACTCCACAACATGCACTTGAATTTGATTAGGAATCTGTCTTAGTTAAATCTAGTGATGTGTGATGTAGATGGTTGATAATATATTGACTTGCGTTTCGAGCAAAAAAAAAAAAAAAAAAAAAAGGAAATTGGAGGGACCATTATTTTCTATAATCAACCAAATATGACCCCTGAGTCTTGGGTTATTCAGCGTTCAGTCCCTCTCTCAGACACAAGTTCTCAAACACCTGCTATGCAACTTAAGAAATTCACTAAAACTTGGATAAAAATGTGTTTCTTTTCCTTTTTTTTTTCTGGGATTTTTGTATGGTAGAGAAATATGGAGACAATGTTAAACTATTTACTGTTAACATAAGATAAAGCAGTGATAAACACAAGGTAAGAAGATTGCTTTTTCATGAATATTTTGAGATTAGTGCTATTGATAGTACTAAAATTATGAATAGACTAAGCAACTAAACAATAACAAGTACGACAATACATAATTTTTTTATTGTTTTTCGGCCTAAACCCAGTACATATTTCTGATAATATGTTTTTATACTTAGCGGTAGAATGCATTGTATTCACATGAGTCTGGGCTGCAAACCCAACTTTAAAGCTGCAATTGCTGCATTTCCAAGGCAGTGGATCGTAAATGATGGCTTTACCACGACCATTGTTGCCCTTGCCCTTGTTCTTTTAGACTTAAAGTCACTCCCTTTAAGTTCAGCTCAAATCCTATAAGTTTAGTTCATATTCTATAAGTTTAGAAAAATTTAGATCCTACTCCCTCCATTCAACTCCACACTACCACTTTCTTTTTGCACGTTTGCCAAGACGTGTTTTACGCGGTAAATATCGTTAGCTACGTATTAGCAAAAATTATAAAAGTTAGATATTTATAATATACTCGTAAAAACGAATCAAACAAGATCCCTCATGAATATAATGTCATTTACGTATTGAGAGAAAATTGAAGTTGAACACACGCTTGCGAATAGTGTGCAAAATAGATAGTGGTAGTGTGGAGTTGAATGGAGGGACTATAAGTTTAGTTCAGAAAAGTTCAAATCCTACCACTACAGTTCAAAAAAATTTAGAAAAATTTATGTTTACCTTTTTTAGATTGTGCTAAACTAAACCAATTAAACACCTTGTTAAATTAAATTATTCAATAATAATTTAAACACCACATTACCAAATAATTAGAACATATGTTAGCCAACTTTCTCAAACCACTGTCCCACCTCTCCCACACCACCGTAGTACACCTCGGACCACCATCTGCTTTACTCTCAAAGTTATGGCCACTATTTGATCCATCAACCAAATCTGCCATTTTTACCACCGTCATGATCTCCTGCTACTAGCATCTCCGATGACACCAATTTTTAGTGAGATCTTGAATTTTAAAATTTAAATCTCATATGTACACGAAAATGAATTTAATTTTTCAAAGCTACTTATACCATTGGAGTTTCAGAAGAATATTGAACAAATTCAAATAGCCGTAGTCGGAGATGGAGATGCAGACGCATGTAATGTGCACAAATAACAGTCGTCGATGATGGTATTGTTAATATAAAGCATGGTGGTACTGGTGGTGGTGGTAGAATTGATTTGACGGTAGCCGGCCAGAGTTGTTCGGTCATGGTTGGAGGTGTTGGGTGCATAGGTATTACGTGTGGCGTATGGTAGTGGAGAGGGTAAATATAATAATGATGATGATGAGGAGGAGGAGGAGTTAAGTTCCCATCTTAAAACTTCGGATAGAAATGTTTAGATCCAATAAGTTTAGTTCAGAAAAGTTCAAATCCTCTGACTTCAGTTTAGAAAAATTCAGATCTTATATGTTCAGTTCAGAAAAGTTTAGATCCTATAAGTTCAGTTTATTTCAGATCCTATAAGTTCAGTTTAGTTCATCTCAGATCTTATTCAGTACAAAAGAACATAGCCTTCCTTTATGATAAGACAGATTTACTACGGTATAAAAGTGTCGATTTAGATGAGTTATTGGTGAAATAAGTACCGTTTAGAGGCATAATTGTATCATTCTTATTTCATGGTGTTGATTGCATTTTGAGAGTAATTAAGTTGAGATATGGATTAATGAAGTTTACGATTATGTTTGGGTCGATGTTTGAAATGTATTAAGCAAGACTAATACTTTGGGCCCAAAAACCTATGAATATACCTTGAGATGTGTGCACAAGCGTTGGCCATATGTCACACTAATCAGGCGCGCATATGACAAACAGGCAGACGACAACAACAAAATTCGCGACCGAGGCGCGACCAACATTTGACACTAATTTGTGCTTTGGTCGCGTAATTCAGCGGTTATGAGGACTCGTTTGTTGCTTTATTTTACTCGGTTTATTCCGATGGTTTTTATTACTTTTAGTACTTTATTTCCTAATGTAGTTTTACCTAATTACTATATAGCTTATTAGTTCATGTTTAAGAAATTACTTACGCAGTTTTTAGAGAAAAACCCTATTGTTATTTTCATCAAGACTATGTATAACTAATCTTTCATCTTGGATTTAAGCAATTGAAGCACTCTAATTCCGATTGTGAGTTTGAATGTTTTAATTTCTCTTCTTGATTATTGTGAATTACTTAACTCTTAATTATATGAATGTTGATTGATAATTGCTAGGTGCGCAACTAGTAACCGATTTCTTCATTCTATCGTTATTATTGTTGATTGAATAGGATTTATTGATTGACTTTACATTAGTAACAACTAGGAATTAATATTGAACGAGATACGTTAATATTAGTACTTAGACGAGATTCATATAAATATCTAAAGTGCATTTGGATTGTATGCGCTATTTATTCTCTATCGAATTCTCTAAATTATATTGTTGCTGTTGAATTAAAACCTTGAACTGGATTGTTAGGGTTGTTTAATGATTATGGTTGATTAAGAACGAGATTCATTTTAATTGACTACTCATAAGGAGAATTGGAATTTGTCATTCACGATAGAATAATCAAGATTAGTAACTGAAACAGTCTTACAATGATCAATTGTTATTGAGTGTGGATGTATGCTTGGCTCCAAGACCTATTAAATAATTTGAATTCATCTATTTCATTATTTACTTAGTCTTACTTAATTAGATTAATTAAACCAACCAAACTTCCCCCCTAAACTAGTTACTTTTCTCTACATTATTATACACTTTAATTGACTTAGTCCTTCTTTGTGAGTTCGACCCTTGCTTCAACTATATTGTTGTTTTAATAGTGTAGTTAAGTGAGTGTTTATAAATTTACATTTGATAGGCATACGACTTTCAGCCCGTCACTTTACTTTACCCATTTTATTGCTTGAAACTATTTATTATAGATTGAGGGTCGGGATGAGGTGAGGTTTTATATAAGACCTTTACAACCTCCTCTAATTTTCACCTCTCTATTACGAGTTTGACATTAGTCTTAAGTTAAACGTTTTTAAACAAGAAACTGTAAATTAAATCTAATTACTGTATTATTTCATAAATAACAACAATGTAAAATTTAAAAGAAATTAAAGCGAAGAGTTTTGATAAGACGATATTTTGCGTATTTTTAACCCACATTTGATTTATTACTTGTTCAAATTAATAACTAGGAGAATGTATAATAGAGTCTTGAGTATTCAGGATATGAATGGGGTTCAAGTGAATGAGATGAAGGCCATTGAGAAGGTGTTTTTGGAATATTATCAAAATTTGCTTGGTTCCATTAATAAGGTGATGCTAGTTCATATGCCCATTGTGAAGAGAGGCAAAGTTCTATTTTTAGTTCATGCTCAGGGACTGATTAGGGAGATTATAGATGCTGAAATCAAGGAAGCACTGTTCTCTATCTCTGCAAACAAGGCCCCTGGGCCAGATGGATATACTTCTCAGTTTTATAAGGATGCCTTCGAAGTTGTAGGTACTGATGTTTTAGGATTTATTTGCTAATGGGAAATTACTTAAACAAGTGAATTCTGACTTTGATCCCTAAGAAAAGCAAGCCTAAAACAGTTGTTGACTTTAAGCCAATTGCTTGTTGCAATGTGCTCTATAATGTCATTTCCAAGGTTTTATGTAATAGAATTGCTGGGGTGTTGCCTTCCATCATTAGTGAATCCCAGAGTGCTTTCATCAAAGGGAGGGACATTGTTGATAACATACTGATTTGTCAAGACCTAGTTAGGTTGTATAAGAGGAAAATGTGCTCTCCTAGATGCATAATGAAAATTGATCTTAAAAAAAGTTTATGATTCTGTAGAGTGGGCTTTCCTTCAACAAATGCTGGTAGCCTTGGGGTTCCCTGAGAAAATGATTACATGGATCATGGTCTGTGTGACTACTCCTTGATTCAATCTTTCTCTTAATGGCTCTACTTTTGGATACTTCTAGGGTAGAAGGGGTCTTAGGCAAGGGGACCCTCTTTCCCCTCTATTATTTACCATCTGCATGGAGTACCTGAGTAGAATTGTTATGATTGTCACTGATAACCTGGATTTTAATTTTCATCCTCTTTACATAGCAGTTAAACTGAGTCATCTTTGTTTTGCAGATGACCTTTTAATGTTCTATAGAGGGGACATGGGGTCCATTATTATGACCCAGAGGGCTTTTGCTACACTCTCTACCTCTTCTGGATTGGTAATGAACAAGGAAAAATCTGATATTTATTTCAATGGCATGAGCTAGGGAGATGTGGATTATGTGCTTGGTGTTTCTGGATTTAAGAGTGGATCTTTCCCCTTTAGGTATCTTGGTATACCTATTTCTCATAAGAGAATGGTTATAGGTTACTGTTCAAGATTAGTTGATAAGGTAGTTGAGAGAATTCGAGGATGGGGAGTAAGGAAACTTAGCTATGCTAGGCTAGAATCTTCATTTTCCCTGTCACAGTGATAGATAAAATTGTTAGCATTTGCAGGAAATTTGTATAGTCTAGCTCAGAACAGTATGCTAAGACACCTTCTGTCTCTTGGGATAAGATCTGTTAAGAGAAAAGGAATGGTGGACTGGGCTTTATTGATTGCGGTAAATGGAATAAAGCACTCATTGGCAAATTTGTCTGGTGGTTAGCATCTAAATCTAATCATTTATGGATCAGATGGGTTGATCATATTTATATGAAGGGCAGGAATCGGTTTGAGTATACCCCTTCTCTTAACACCACTGGGACATGGAGAAGTATATGAAAAATCAAAGAGTTAATGAAATCTGGCTATGTCTATGATATTTGGTAAAGTAACAAAGGCACCTATACTGTGGCAAGTGGATATAGGTGGTTGCAGGGTGTGAAACAGAAGGCACCTTGGTGTTCTTTGGTGTGGAATAGACTCAATGTACCAAAACATTCCTTTATTTCATGGATGGTTGTTCAGGGCAGGCACCTCATAAAAGACAGGCTAGCTGGATTTGGCTTTAGCCAGGATACCATGTGTGATCTATGTTAGTTACACTATGAAACTCACAAGCATCTGCTCTATGAATGTGACTTTAGTAGTAGGTGTTGGGCTCTACTGGGGCAATGAATGGATATTGTGATTCCTTATGATGCTGTTCCGAGATGGTGCTTAACATGGCGGTGTAGATCTCTTATGCAGAAGCATACTGTGTATGCAGCTGTGGTTGCTATGGTTTATCGGCTATGGTACACTATAAATATATGTAGACTGGAGTAGAAAGTCATTCATCCTAGGGTTGTTGTTCAGACCGTGACTATGGCTATTAAGGGGAGATGCACAGACAGAAAGTGGACTTCCAAATATCACAATTAGCAATGGTCTCCATGGCTTTAGATTATTTTTAGCTTCGTGTCTGTAATGTAGTTGGTTTTACTTAATGATTTTGGTAACTATGCCATGATGTAAAACATTATCAAAAGTTTACGCTATAATAAACATTATCAAAAGGTTGTCCGAGGTAAGTATATCAAATAGACCATTAAAGAACAAATTAATAAAGTAATAAGGTTTAGTCGATTACAAAAAAAAAACTATCAAAATCCAAATGAAATACCAAAAACACAACTCCACAACAAATGTTAACTAATGACAAAGTAACAGCGGAAGCTAGTTAGACTCGGGGATTCTAACATCCATCTCGTACGAGCTCAACCAGAAAACCTGTTAGAAATCTGCTCACCATTCCCCAATGGATCACCGCAGGTTCACAACACAAAGAAAGGGACAGTCAACTACTCAACAATCATAGACTATGAAACAAACAACAACAATAATCATCCTGCATTAGCCAATCTCTTCTATCAAGTACAATCGTCTGAATCGCAGCCAGATCTGCCAAGTTACCCATCGCAACAGGTACCCACACCGCCAGTGGTAAACCACAGCCTTGACACCTAAACCCCGCTCATCGTAACGAGCAAACCCAGATCATTAATATGAACATTGTAATACACCAGTTTTGTGACCTCGGGATACTCGGCCTAGTAAGGGCTAATCGACGAGTATCCAATTGGGATGTGATATCAGTGGTCTGTTTGTAACCATGCTCAACCTAACAACTTTTAAATCCCAAATACGATCACAAGGTTCAACTCCAAAACCCAAGGGGTAAACACAAATCTCACCATTCTATCCAAGTCTTCCTAACCATACGCCTCTCCAAACGGTAAAAGTTAAACCATATAACTTTCCCAAAGGCTAACACAACCTAAACAAGGCCAACATCCCACAAAGAGGAAGAAGGGATTTCTACAAAGCGCCACGGGAGAAGAAGCAAGAAACAAAAGGATAAGTCGAGAGGGTGCAAGGGTAGCTTCCAAGATAGAAAAGCAAGAGTTCTAAAGAAGGGTATTCATCAAGAGGAAGGAAGAATTGACCAAGGACGGAAAATACACCCAAACTGATACGGGGAAGAGTAACAGCTTCAGCTCGGCTCAAAGCAAGGATGGTCTCTTCTGCCCTAGCATCTGGAGAATGAGGAGGAATAAGAGCATTTTTCTTCTTGGGGCAATCCTTGATAAGATGTCCGGTCTTCTTGCAAAAGTAACACGTCGAGGGTCTTCCATAACATCCGACTCCCGGGTGTAGAGCTTGCTTGCAGTAGGAACACTTGTGAGTCTCCTCAGGGGCGATGCTTGATGAAGAAGCTTGTCCACGCGGCACTTGACTACTTGAATCTCGTCTTCTTGGCTTGGATTTCCTCTTGCTAGAAGATGATGAAGATGAAGGCAC
>VHZZ01026547.1:0-27238 GCA_009801015.1 Silene noctiflora | reverse complement strand
TGCTCGTGGAATGCTAAGGCTGGGAGGGGGACTCATAAGAGATTGGTCTAGCATCTTCCCTAATGTGAAAGCCTTGTTTATATGTTCTCCGGTTTTTTGACCCCCGTTGGGCACCGCAGTCTCCTCGCTACACAATTCTTCATATGACTTAAAAGCGGCGAGTGCATGCAAATGGTTTTTCTTTCCCATCTGAATAAGGCCACAGCTAAAATCCCATAACATAATATGGGTCCGAGATTACGCTATTGTTGCTAAAATTGGCATATCTAAAAAGGGTTCTCTTGATAAATAGCTGGCTGGTTTACGCATCATAGACCAGAATTCTGATGAAAGCAGGCGGGTTCTGATAGGATCTTATACCCGGATTCTTACTGGTCTAAACTGGCAAGTTTACTTAAAAAAGCTTAGAAATAGAAAGAAATCCTCTTCTTAGTCGCATTTTGATATGACTGGTATTAGTGCTTACTCGTATATTTAATAAAGATTAATAGAATAAAGAACTCAAGCCTAATATTGACACATCTTTCAAACTTGTGCAGCAAAATAGCGCCAATTCACTCCTGAAAGAAGTAGATTCAAGAACGAAATCCATAAACTTCTGTCTTGAATCTACTTCTTTTTTCAACGCATGCCCGGGCATTAGCATGGACATGATCCGAGAAGTTATTGGCGGGAAGAAAGTCTGCTATACGTATAGGTTCGCCCTTCACAATGCAGCACACGAAGCATCGCTCTCGAATTCCCATTACCGACAGACACATAGAAAAAAGACATACCTTTTCCAGCCAGTGACTTCTATATGTGCTAACCTGATGCCTCCTTTATATTATCAATTCTCCGCTTTAACCAGTTAAAAGGATGAGACTTCTAAAGTTGTGAATCTCACCCCATCACACCTCACGTGTTCTGTAATCTATCCATATTCGACCCGTAAAAATATAAATAGATCACTTTCACTTCGGAAGGCTCTACTCATCCGTTTACCTCATAATAAGGAGTCTATTTTATTTATGCCTGAAAGCTCTACTACTTCATAAGCTGCCGCGGAAGACAGACACTTAATTATATTACTCTTTTTAGGAGATTGCAGCAAAGATCTTGGGTGCTCCAGGAGCCCTCATTGGGTTGGGTTACAAATGCAGAGGATCAAAGACAAGAAGACCAGGTTCGCTACGATCAGTCGATCTCGTTCACAATGTCTAAATCAATGTTTCGATTCTACCAGATTTACTTAATCTCGGTACGATGAGGCAATCAAAACAGAAAGAAGTGAGATTCACAAGACTGGCTTCCCCTTTCGCTCCTCTCATTTTGATGGGCACGCATGCAAAAAAGTCAATGAATTTCCAAGAGGAATTTCTTGGTCTTAACTCACATTCGAAGCATATGAAGATTAAAAAGAAAGAAGCTAAGCTGCTACTTCTGAATTCGGGGGGGTACTAACGTTTCCGTTATTGCTGCTGTATTTGATGCTCTTCCTTTACGAAAGCATGTCGAAATATAGTTCGTATCTTTTTTTGGCCAGAATCATTGGCTTGATCAGACTCTTCTATATATTACCAAGTCTAAGTTCCGAGATGGGGCTCAATTTCCTGATCTCGAAATCAATACTGATTGAGTAATCGCTCATAGAATCGTATCTTTGTACTAAATCACTTTACCAACATTTTTTAATTGAAATTCGAGCTACTGACCGACGCTCTTTTCTTTCTAAACAAGCCTCCGCATTTCATTTAATTGCACAGAGTTCCAGCGCGGCATTCAACTTAGCATACCAGCCATTAACTTAAAATTAAGATTCGGTCAACCGAAAGACTTGACGCCGATACATATGAGTAAGTGAGGCCATCAGACAAACAGCTCCAGGGAGAGGGGAGATATGAGCTTCAAGCCCAAAAACTTTTCAAGATCGGGGGGCAGCTTTATCCACTTTTGTCTAAAATTGAGGGTTTAGAATTCTATAATAAAGATAAGAGGGCGTTGAGCTCAATTCACAGCTAAGCTCAGTCTTTTTGAATTCTATGTCTTCTTTGACGAATGGACTGATGATCTACTTTTACGAGAGAATGAATAAACGAGTGCTTTTGTCTTTTATTCTAATTATATAATAGTTACTAAGATTTTCTAATATAAACGTATTCCTAAGATCCGAAAAGATCCGATCGATGCTCCATTCTTTGATTTACGAAAGACTGACTCTCTCACTACTTTTTTCAGTAATCACCCTCCAAACACCAGTTAGCTCAATCCTTTTGTTGAAATAAGAATGCGATCGGGCCCAACTGAACTCATTCACAGCCTAGCTTAGCTTAGCTCCACCCCGAGCATATTGTGTCTTTTCTTTTCTCACTTTGCCCGAGCCCTATTACTAGTATAAGAAGGGCTTGGAATCGTCACATTGACTTCTTATATATTTTATAGTTCTTTACCCACAGTCCTTTCCTACTCTTGAAATGGCAGATCTAAGAAGGAGGTAACCGGGGGTTTGGCAGAAGTGGCTTAGATAGTGGGAGTTTTCCTTGCTCATTGAGTAAGTTGGCCGGGGTTTCGCGGATCATATATATAAAGCAATTCTCACCCGTGACATTCACTCTAACTCTGTTTCAAGCAAAAGAACAAACTTAATGATGTGATTGATAAATTGTGTATAGAACAAAAATCCGGAGAGCACGGCAAGGTGAAAGCTATGAAGACAAATGGGTTTCGAAAGAAAGTATCTCCTTTTTTAGAGTGAGGCATCCTCGCTTCACCGGGACAAAGACAAAAGTATCATTCCTCCTCATTTATATCTCGTCTCGTGCTTGGCTGGAAAGATTTTATTAAAGCCAGCCTTTAAGAGCTGAATTTTGGAAACCTTTTTTTTATTTGGTTTTTGATAATTAAGGTATTTTGGCTTAGAATTAATCCATAGAACATGAGTCGGCATACCAGGTCAAACTTTATGGGCTTCGCGCCTCGCCAAGAGACCTAAGGATGGATGGATTTGAAACCCTCTCATTGAGGCATCACAGACTGACTTGCTTCATGAGTCAAAAGCTCACTGGCACTTTTCTTATTCACATGGGCGGGCCAAAGCTGGACCCTTTTCGCGCCTAAATCCTCATAAGTGCCAGTGGGTGTGTGGTAGAATGGATGGTTCGCCAACATTGTCTGGATACGTCAGAACTACAACCTCTTTATCTAATAGATCAAATTAGGGCACACGTTATAGGCTGACTACTAAACTCCCCGTTGAGCGACGCACACCATTGGTTGGGTGAAAGGACTGGATAAGACCGCACTGGCCCAAGGTATGATTCCTCGTCTGGCCTTAGCTCTTGCTCCCTCATGGGATTTTTAAACGTGGGCTCTTAGCTGGAAGTGTAGGTTGGATCTAAGCCCAATCATTAGTAGCGAGCCCTGTTCCAACTTTCTTTTTCCTTATCTTTTGTTAAATTAACCTTTGCTTTTGGGAGATCCTTTTAGCTTCTCGAAGACCACTCTCTACTTGACTCCAGTCATGGACTCGGTTCGGACCCGGAGGTAAGAAGTAGACTAATAGTGCCACAGACCAGACGGGATGGTAGTTAAAGGAAGTGCCAACGCTCAATCGGAAGGAGCAAACTATTCATTATCTTGTTCTCAGTCTCTCTTGCTTTGTCCTGTTCTCAGATCTGCTCATAGTTCTTGTTCTTTGATCGTCAGTGTGCTTGGTCATCATGTGATGGTGTCAGGTGAGACTGTGCGCCTATCCGTTCCTCTTAGTAAGGGATACGACTTTATCAAGTAAAGCATTCCTAAGCCTGGCACTTACTTAACGTAAACTTAATAGGGCTCATCGGGACCTTGGCTAAGCTTGGAGAATCCGCTTTCATTCACAATGAGCACACATGACATGAGAAGGCTCACTTCGGCATGCTAACTCCTTTTTGTTTTGTATTCCACCGGAAAAGGTGGTTCAGTAGAGAGTTATTCATTCCCTTAGGTCCGAGTGTCTCGCTTGATTGTTCCGTAAAAAAAAGGGGGGCAATTCCCATAATAAAGAAAAGCATATTAACCCAGAAGAAAGATGAAGAAAGCTACGCTACAACCAGAACTATTGGGCTATTGATAAGTTCATCAGCTAAGCTAAGCCAAGACAAAGAAAGCAGTAACTCTATGAACAAAGCAAAGCGTAGTGGTAGTTCATCGGTTGAGCCAAGGAGGAAAAAATAAAGAGACAGACTAGACTAGTTCCCTCGGAAGGGCAGGTTGAGTTTGAGTTCGTCAGCTAGTTGAAAAAAGCCAAGCTCTCGCTGAAACATAGGAACTTGGAAAAGGAGACGCAATCGGGTAGATTCCTATGATACGAAGACAGAATCGGTGCCAACGAAGAAGCTGCTTTAGCCGATCATGCAGACCGAGGTACCGACCGCCTACCTCTAGATGGGCTTTTCCACCTTTCGCCGTCTACCCAACTTGTATTATTATACTAGTACAAGAAAAGTTCTAATTTCTATAAATAAAGTACACAAAATTCATAATCTCCTTGTTAAGCAGCAGCAGGAAAGTCTTGCCCCTATGATATTAGGCTCGTTCCAAGATTTACATAAAATTTCATATATTGATATGATTCAAGTCCTACTTAAATGGGAAAGGAACCAAGGGCGGATGTTTCAACCTCCTTTCCTAAATTCCTAGTATTTTTATTGAGTCTATGTCCCGTCTTCCCAACGCTTTTTCCAACCAGAGTAGAGGTAGCTCAAAGGGCGGACTTAAATAGTTGATAAACTGAAGAAAGCAAGGCAGCTAGATAAGGCCTTTATCGATCCGATGATGAAAGGGCACAGCCTCATTCTATAAGGCATATAAAGCACCTTTCTAGATACTTAAAGGTCAGAAAACCTCTCAACAGACAGCGAGTTCTTCTCGAGTATGGCTATGTGCAATAGCCCGCTCTATACCTTTTCCTACCAGGACATCTATCATGGTATCTTCCCTTGAATCAACACCCGGCGCTATGCACACTTGCGACGTGTGCCACTCGGCTAGGATCAGACACCCACTTCATCCCTACCCGACTTTGAAAAAAAAAATGCTTAATCTAAAAATAGGGGACCCATGTTTCCATCATCAGCAAATGCTTTTTTCGGAAAAAGCCTTTCTCCTGACTTAGAAGTCTCGGTATCGGAGACAAACAGGGCCAAGCTTCTTCTTACCTTAAGTGCGTCCGTGAAGGAGGCAACCAACTGGTATAGCGTATTATTTGGCCGAGAGTCGTGACATTTATACAGCTAGAATCTCCTTCAATACATAAACACGTGCACTGATTAATAAGAAAGCTTTGTATGCTCACACGCCGTTCTAACTAATCGCGCACCCTAAGCTTGAGTGTGAGCGGCTGGGCTCTCGTCCAAACCCAGACAACCTGCCTATCTCTCTCTAGATGTCAGGGCCAAACGTGCTTATAGCGCCTTTACGCCTAACAAAAACAGAAGTAAGTCCCCTTCCAGGGGTAAATATTACCTAAGGAACTATAAACACAGCTTTTTCACATATCTTATGCAAATGCATGCCCCACCCTATACCCGGATAGGTGGGTTTTCCTTTCAATCAGCTCCTGTTCCAGTTTACGCTCCTGACTCTCTATCCAGTACAGGATTGGCAAAAGCTGCTACCGGATCGGCAGAAATTACAGTGTCTATTCAAGGAACTTACCCAATTCCATATGCTTAGGACTAGGAATGCGCCGCTTCACCAGCCTCCAGTGAAACCAAACAAGGATAGACTTTACAAACAAAGAGTCTTGGAATTCTTTACCTCGATAACGAAACATAGCAAATAAAACAGCTAAAATGAAAAACTCAAAAAAGAAAAGCACTTTACTCCAGGGTAAAAAGCCTTTGAAAGCGATAACACAAAAAAAATCTCAGACTGTTACGGAAGAATACATCTATGGGAGCATAGCTTACGACTTACAGCCAGCAAAGGGAGACAGCTGAAAAAAAAAAGATATCACCAAGCTAAATAAGTCCCCAAACAAAGTAGGACCAACCCGACCAGAGCAGATATGTCCTGCAACCCAAAAACAACGGTAAAGACAGAAAAATAAGTCCAATCGAACGAAAACCAACGGGATATAAAGGATAAACGCGCTCAGATGCCCTTTTTGTTTACGGAAAACAAGATAAAATAACTAGTTGAGGGTAATAACTTCAGCACAGAAAAACACAGCTTTTACGCAAGAAAAAGACAAGGGCGCCTCTGACCCCTACATAACCAGAAAGTAGGCCTGAATGAAAAGAGCCTTGACACAGAGACGCTGAACAACGATATCAGATAAATTAAACTTTTTCAAAGGAAGAATCTTGATAACTCAAGAATTAAAAAGTATGCAGAATGTTACAAAGACTTAAAGGCAGAGGACACTAACCTAACTACGTTCCTGAAATTAAAGAAAAAACGAAACCAAAAGATGCCAACCCGTAATCGGGGGAAATAGAATACCTCAAGGACTAAGTAGGAGCAATACAGATTGGTCTTAGACTTCTAAAAATATAAGTTAAAATTTGGCAAGAAATCCCTTGTGGACTTGCTGCCTTGCGCCTTTCCTATTCTGACTCGCCCTACTTTTCGTTTCATCGGCTTCACAATCTGACTTTTCCTTGTTTACTACAAAGTTTAATACCAACCTTACCGCACAGAGAAGATGCCTTTGACTTCTGGTTCACTGCTTAAAAACAGCTCGTTATTCCGGGTGTGTGTTTGCAAACTTATCCGACTTCCTTCGCTCGACCGCCATGTCGGGTGATGAGCCACTCACAGAACCGCCCAAATTAGACTTTTCTAAGCCTTACTGCCTCGGATCGCATAATGTCTCTAGTGCAAAAAGATCAAATCTTTCCCGAAAATTACGATGATTGGACGAACTCGATGAAAATGTCCTTTAAATCTCATAAATCTCACCGCAAATTTTGATTTATTGATGATTCTATTTAAAAACCAATCGACAACCTTTATCTTGAAAATTAAGAAGTCGTTCGCTGTACCCTTGTCAAATTCCAGTGGATCCGCCGCTACTGTATACTTTTTACGTACGTCGAGGATGCCGCGGTCCTTTGGTCCGAGTTGGGAGCTTTCTCAATGGCTCCAAACTACACGGTCTCAATTACATAATTGCAAGCAATCTAAAGGTCGGGATCTTACCATTTCTTGTGGTAAAATGAAATCTCTTGGGGACTCTCCTGTTGTACATGAGCCGCCATTTGCTTGTAAAGAAGGTAAGTGCGAATGTTTTATCGGACCCAATGCAATTAAGCGGCTTGACAATGAAGGCTTAGATCAATTTTAGATGGGCCTCGATGCATATAAATAGAATAATAAAAATTGTCATATCATAGTAAATTTCAACTCGATCTCTTGCCTACTCTTATCTTAATTGGGTATATGACGCTCTTTTACAAGAGGAGCCTTTGCCACGCCAGCCACGACTTGTCCCTCAACTGACTGAATGGCCTGCTTTACGTGACACGGAACGAACGTGGTCCTTCTGTCGTCCATGCCAATGTGGTGTGGTAACCTCGTCTCTAGAAATTAGATTCTTGCTTCCGAATAAGGCTAGATGTACATCCCCATCTAAGTGAAGGAAGGCTCGTTCTCAATTCCAGAGGTTTGTTCTTAAAGGGACAAGCAAGTCTCGTCTAGATCATTAATATTTAGGGTTCGGAGAAGGCGTTTATAGGGTATGGCATTGCAGTATCCGCCATTCATGGCTTATACATGGTTTCTATGAATTGATCAAAAGTGACATAATTAAGAAAAGGAATTAAGTGCAATGGATCAGTGATAGCATAGCTGTAAAGTTGAATTGTAACTTTTACGCAGTTTGAAGAAATCAGAATTTGAAGTTGAGATTTCCATAACTGCTCCCCTTCCCGCGTCAGAATCAACTAAAGCCTTTCAAGAGCTTCGATAGAACCCATCTGTGGAAAGACTCGTTCATTCGTTTTTTCGAGGGACAGAGTATCAACGCTACGTTCATGGAATCTTAAATCGCTATCGCTTACAGGCCAGGTCCTAACTGATCGCGATTCTAACTGCCTTGTGTTTTTCTTAAAAAACTAGCGATTAAGGACTAAATAGAAATGCCAACTTGCTGGAGTATTTGCTTTACTTTACACTTTACAAGCCAAGTGAGAAACTGAAAATAACCGCTTTCTTTCAAAAGTTTCCGATATATCATAGTTGACTTGCGTAGCTGCTTACTCTTGAAATTCGTGGCAAACCAGATGGGCATCGCTCCTAGACAGGGAACCGGGAATATACACTTTGACTGTTCCGGAGTTCCACTTATTATATAACCTTATATATGTATAAGCAAATTGAACCTACTCAATTCCCGCGGGCCGCGAAGAACTGAGCATCGGCCTGTTCACTTCACCCTTTCGTTCGCTTCATAAGCCCGGTCTTACTCAAGAGCAAAGTATAGGACATAAACCCGGTTTCAACAAGAATTATGGCGATCGCACGAAAGTAAATAGGGCTTCCTTACCTCGCTTCAACTTATTTTATTTAACTTTTTCCTTGATTTTGATTAGGGACGCGAGGGGCCTGGAACCGGGGATCTTCGTAAGCCCAACGAGTCCTCTTGCTTCCTTGTAGACTTTAGAAGGTGAGATGGTTCCTAAGGAGGAAAGGGGCTTTAACTGAACTTGATGGATAGGTAGGGAAGGAAGGTACTTAATTAAATACACAAGTCGTACGAAGGGGGTCTCTTTTTCTTTCCTCAACCGCGAATCGGAAGGAATAGGTTAAGGATTTTAACCCCTTTGCTTTGTGCCGCTGATTTCATTCATTTTGTTTATATGGATCTATATGAAGTCCGAAGCCGGGAATATTGAGATAGGGTAGGGGTGAGGCATAATTGCTTCATGAGTCAAAAGCTCTTTAGATATATAGGAATGCGTAATGTGCAGGTATGTTTTCGGCATCAACGGGCCTGGTAAATATTGAATTCTACACGAGGATGTGGAGTAACGACCAGTAGAATGGGCGGAAGGCCACGACGCCTGTCTGATTGAGAGATTAGATGACTGGTTGGCCTCACGGAACAATGCCTTTATTTCCATCACCTGTTTCAGCTAAAGCTTCCTTCTCTGCTACCGCTATCTCTGGCTGGGACATCTGCCTCTGACAAGACCCTTTACTCTGGCTGGAAGGTCAGGGTCTGTTTCGCTATAAACAACAGGATTTTCATTGGTTGGTTTTGCTTTTTTCTTATGAGCCCTATAATTTGGTGAGCCAGCCGCTTGCTTTCGACAAGTCTTTCGCGCGGAACGACGAGGCTCAATGTAGGTTGTTTCTTACCGAGCACGTGGAAAAGGGGCCTTTTGGTCTGGAAAGAAGAAAAGAAGGGAAGGCTATCATCCTTTGGTTGAGGGTGGTTCCTCTACTACCACATCATGCTGATCCGTCTTAATCTGCCCTCTTTTCAAGAGCGTGCACTTGCGTAAGTCATTCTTTATTTTCTATTTGCCATCCTAAACATACGTTCGAATATAACCTCGCTCGGCCTTTGCTGGCACGCCTGTTCATTTGTTAAAACCGAAGCAAAATTCCCAATTCAGAAAGAAAAGGAAGCACGATTTTAAAATAGCAAAAATGTGCTTGAGTTAATCAAAAAGCGATCTAGGAAAAATGTTTGAAACTGAGGATCTTGTTCGAAAAAGATAAAAAAAAAAAAAAAAAAAAAATGTATGCACAGAAAAAAGGTCATGGCAATAGAGGAAGCGGAAGATGGCTCGAGGTAATCAGAGAGAAGGACTCATCTTTGCTCTCTTATGATTTACTTGGATCGTTGATGGCACACGACAACTCAACAAACGCTAAACTGAAACGACGAAGAGCAAACGCATAGCTCTACCAGCCTATCAAGTTATAATAAAGAGGTTGATGAGAACATGGGCCTGTTCCTGATGTTAAAGGGGTACAGTCAAGCGCCATAAAAGGACGAGTAAGTCTACTTTCGTCATTTCATTATGATATATCAGATCGAGTTGTAAAATCATAAGAATATTCTGCTATTTTCTCGGTGACTTCTTTCTTATAAATGCCTCCAGCTTGACTTGAAAGAAATTCAAATGCTGAATTCAGAGACAATGTTGCACCCTCTATTAAGTTAAGAAAAGGGTCCCTCAAGAAAAGTAGTCAGTAAACCACCCAATTAAGCCCAAGCATCGCATCGATCTTAAGTTTTTTGCTTATTTAAAGAGAGTCAATTGAGTTCTCGAATTGCCACTATCCTATTACAAATCGGGGTATTTACCTAGCCAAGGATTTTCCGGGAAACTTATCCTACTGATATTTCTATTGAAGCAACTGCTTCATCGGACAAGGAAAGCAAAGCTGGCTGACCTTCCTATAGCCTACCGACATATAAGCTAAGCATAGAAGATCCAAAGCAAGATATAGGCAGTACCCTTGACCTTCCATCACCAGCAAATATAAAGTGTTGATTCTGAACCTGTCCATTACCGGCAGCTGGTAATATGGATTCTTTTTTCTGCGTCTCCGAACGTTCCGTTGGCAAGGTAGGGTTAGTAACTTCTATTGTATTATTAAAGATTTTAGTAATCTTTAGTAAATAGTAAAGTAACAAGGATCGATATGACTATACGGAAAGAGGTGGAAAGCGGGAAATCAAACCTTTACTTTTCATTGACAGTACACACCAAAGCTTAAAAAAAGCAAGCCGAGAGGGAACTACATTTAAGCTTTTGCTCATACGTTTAGAGTTAGAGAAAGAAAGCAAATAGCATGTTCGGCGTCATATAGAATGCTAAGATTCGTAAAAGTGCTAAATAACTTGGCGGCACGTTCTTTATATACAGGGGTTGTGGTGAAAAATCGAAGAAAGGAAAGCCAGAGTACCTCATCAGATAGGAGATTAAGCTTCTTTGCCAACGTGTCCGAGAAAGCGCATGCGTATAAAAGCAAGGCCAACCCCATCCCGGACTGATCTAATTGGGTCCAGCGGTAACAGTCGTCTTAGCAAGTATTTGCAAACGACAGACCTAGTCGTTCTAATAACTAACTGCGAAAAATTTTCCAAAGTAGTCCTTAAATGTCGATCCGTAATTTACTGAAGGGAGCGTCTTCTTTTAGGAAAAAGAATAAATTGAACATCTTGCATATAGAATATAGCGGATCCGGGTCTCCTGAAAGATCTAGCTTTTTCCCGAGAATCCCAGTTTCGGGGGGTCAAACATATAGAAATAGTCACGCAAGATCAAGGCAAAATACTTGAAAGGTGCGCCCAACTACGTTGTATAAAAGCAGCTACCTACCTTACGTTGCTCAACTATTACCATAGATATAGCACAGGTCGTTCTCTAATGTAGACGTGGTTCCCAGATTCAATAGTATTGAAGGAAACTTTACGTTAAGGAGTAAAAGAGATCAAAGCTCGCTTTATTTGGAAAAGAAAGGGGGTCAGCGTGTCTCGTAGGATAGAAGATTAAGCCCCTTCCGACATGTTTAATTTAAGCGTGCGCGTAAAAAGATAGAAAGTGCTCACAAAATTACAAACTGCGTTAGAAAGCTCACTAAAGGACTAGCATAGTCTAGGGTTCGTGGTCTCTTGTGCAGTAAGAGATGAAAATGCAAGTCCACAAGAAAAATTTTTTTGAGTCTTTGGAAAGGCGTGCTTACTATATCATATAAAAGTTTGGAGAAAACTTAGGGTTAAGGTATCGATCATATAAGTTCCTTTGCCAAGCCTAATCTGGAGTATCGGGCTAGCTAGTAAGTTCACTCTACCCCTTTGTATACGTTTGGCAAAGGAACTTATAAAGAAAGGTTCAAGGGTTAGACCCGTGGAAGTCTCTCATTAGGAGAAGTCGTCTCATCCATCAGCAGGTGGAGCAACATCAGTCAGCATTTGGAAAAAGAGGATGATCTCAGACAATCGAATCAAAGCTAGGGGTCGAACGGGGCTTTCCTATTATTCTACATAGATGAGCTCCTATCACATTTAATATCATAGTTCAATTCAAATCGATTATTTTGCCAGACTAATTTTATACTAAGATGCGATTTAGTATAAGAGCGTCATCGGACGAAGAAAGAGAGGACTTGTTTAAAACCTGTTCTCAGTGCTCAAAGGAAGAGAAAGGGTCTCGAGAATGCTAGTGAGAAAAAGAAGATCATTTATGTGATGCTTTTAATGAGACTTCACATCTAAATTCCGGAGCTTAAAAGCCTCGTGTGCTCCATCGCTTCTTCAAAATCATGCTCAGGAAAGCAAGCTTAACCGTACAATAAAGAAGCCTTTTATGTTATAATTCTCATTCTCATGCTCACCTGCCTCACTCACACTCAATAGGAAGAAAAAACTAGAGTCAGCTTCACTAACATCTTATCTCACTCGTCGGCATACCCGTAACGGGGCTATCCTTTCACTATAAAGCGTTGCATAGATTTAACCTTCGATTTCGCCCGTTCATTACGGACCAACCCTTATTATAATAAAGTAGTTTCGAGCTAAATCCCTAACAAAGAGGGAAAATTCTAATATAAATTAGAGAATCAGTGCACTTAAATTCCCGAGTAAATTAATAAGGCAAGACAATTCCTTTAATTATTAAAAAATCTACACGCTTATTTTATAAACTTCTCGATTTCGGTGGTCAAAAAGAAGGAGACAAGACGGGTTTTTAAAGAATCAATTTCTCAGTTAGCTTTTGAACTAAACTTATAAGCGCGAAGCCTATGTGACTTAATTTAAATCCTGTCTTAGTCATTTGGTCATTCTCTTTTCGATTCGGCCAGAGCCAGTGCATTTCTTTCGAGCCCAGGCAAGTCCTATTTAGGGGGGGCAAACATCTTACCTGTCTTATTAAAAAAAAAAGGACCGAGGAAAGAGAGCCATCAATGGAATTTCCTTATTATTCACACGCAAAGAGAAGGAGTTTCGGTTCAAAGAGTTCGAGCCAAGCCAGCGCTACCGAGCCCTCCTTCTGATTCTTTTAATTTGAACGGCGCTTTTTCCTTGCTTTCGCTAGAGCTTTGTACCAAGCTCTGTGATCAAGGTATGCTTTTCCATGCCTGAGGGGATTCGTGGGCTGATCATTTCATGTGAAATTTGGTAAATTAAAAAAGTCAAATGCCATCTAGAGCTGCTTTCCTTTCTTTATAATAAAACTTCCTGCTACCGCGCATGGGTCTTTGCGATTCCAAGAATTGTTGATATAAAGGCGTCATACCTAAGATCGAAACATAGGTATCTCTTCGTAGATTCTGACTTGCACGTCAAAGACCGGAACTGAAAGATACGCTGTTGTTGAAATCCTGATGCTAAAAGGCGTGGCTATTGTTAAGAATCTTACCGGTCTTCTCATCTATATTAAAAGCATAAGGACTACACCTAAAATCATCAAACAGAATCCGGTTGGATCGCTACCGCTCGGGCTGGTCCTTTTACCCATCGCTGCACTCTATTCACCCTTTAAAAAATTTAAAAGAAAACTTCTATTGCCCGAGATCAAAGTAGCCCATTAGAGTGGGTTCATCTGGTATTGTTAATCTTTGTTTGGCTAGGTATGGGGTTGGGATGCTAATATATTGGATTTACCAGTTACTAAAAAAGAGAGATCGGTTCATTGACATACCACCTGCAAGAGAGAATCCGAAGGTATATATTCTTAATACTCTGATTTCAGATCTTGGGGAGAACCCATTTCCATAGACTCATACGACTTTGGTTGTTCCTTCTTGAATTTCCAGTCTAATTAAGAAAGAAAGTGCCGGGGGGCAAGACTGACAACGATGACAGTCCCATCTACTCATTCATCCACTCGAGTAAAAGGGCTAACACTAAGATACGCGTATCCTTCCATCAGATCCTGCCGCCAACCTCCTCACAGGCGGAAATCTTTCTTTAAAGGTAGATGTTCAAAGAACTTTGATCCCAATTTGCATTTAGGGGCAGACTCCTCGTTTGTATTTTGTCTTGTATTCGAAGCCCCTCTTTCTTCGTTTCATTCTCCCCGCGGATGACCCCTTTTGATATAATTTTTTTAGCCGGAAGTGCAATCTACTGGTCTAAGTAGAAATCTCAAGATCCTTTGTTGACGATTGAATTCGCATAATTTCATATAAACCTTCGCGGGCCAACCGTGGAAAGGAAGGCTGAGTTCTTTCTTATTCTTAATATAAACATAAAAAAATTTTTATTTTTCTTTTTGGGATATTGGTTATGGCTATTTGGATTCAATTAGCGGAAAGGCCCGGTGAGTATACGCCCCTAAGGGTCCGAAGCAGACTCGACTGCTAGAGATGACGAAGTTTACCGACTCGCTCGTCCGGGAACTCCAGGGTACCCCTTAAATATAGATATAAAATTTATAGGTCACATTCGTAATTTTACCCTTTGTATAGCCTCTTTTTCGGGGATTGACCTTAAGTAAGGGCGCAATTCTAGTGAAATTGACAATTCCAGCTAAATTGATCTCAGATGCTAACTCCGACTTCCATGACTCATTGCATTGACCAAAGATCCCTCGTTTAGACCCTTCTTTCTAAGCTTACTCCACAACACGAGGATCTTCCCTTTATTTCTCGTCCCTAGGCGCGTCTTCATTTGATTATATCATGAAAGCATAGTTAGGGGGGCTTTCTAACTAGGTAGTTATTTATAATCTTTATCCAATTAACTCGTGTTAAGGGACAATCCTCTATCATGACTTGATTCGTGATTCTCGTACTTAGGAAGTTCTTTCTTTCTCATATTCCCAAGCAAGTGACTTCAGGAAGGAAAGGATAATAAGGTAAGGGGCCAAGTAGCTAGCTGATTGCACATTACTAAGGTAAAGAAAAAAGAACAAAGAATAGGAGGAAATGAATGGAACTGGTGTATGACCAAGTAGTAAAGTAGCGAGTGAAAGATCTCACATACTTATAACATTAGGTAAGAGGACGCTCTTCATATGAGTTTACCAGCGGGAGATGGGCCCTTAGACATAGGATGTTTCGATAAGAACTCAACCAATCTTACTATGATATTATCTGTTACGAGATAAAGGTTGCTCTTCTATGAAAGCGGTGGTTGAGCGCCTTTCCTTCATGATGACTTTCTGAAAATTACGTCTCAGACTGAAAGTCTCTATCTCACTATATAGTAAGAAAGAAATCACACGTTATGTGCTACTGCACACTGCTACTTTATAGAACCACTATCCAGATAAAGCCAGGTCTAACTGCTTCTCTAGTTCTACTTTAGTCTGAGTCTTTTTCTTATTACAAGAATAACGGGATCATCACCCTCTTGTAGGCGAGCAAATATCTTACTTTCTTTTTGTTAAAGCAAAGAACATCTGTTCTGTCCTGACGTTCGAGCTTTTTTATTAAAATATAATGGGGCGTAGTCTTTTGGTTAGATAAGGGGCGAAATAGATGTTAGAGTAAGATCTTATTGGTTTGAATTCATTCTAGTTGACAAGGACTTATAATTCAGTTAAAATCTGAGGTGTGGAGCTATCACTCTCTAACATATAGGGTAACTGCTTTATAAACAAGGCATGGGTGCCAACAAAAAAGATCCCAGGAAAACAGAGATTATAGAAGAAGGATGCATTTCTATTTGTTACCAAACTGAGAGATTGTTTACCACAAAGCGTGTATTTGCTAAGAAGGATCCATTAACCTAATTGTAGAAGTAAACAAAGAGGCTACTTATGACAAGACATAGTTGGTTGTCGAGGCGAGTGCTGTGTAGCTTTAAAATTAGTATTCAGAGGACATTACCATAGCTGAAAAGCTTTATACCTTGTTGGATCGACCAGAACGAGACATCCCGGTAGGTGACTCGGCGCCTACCTTATTCCTACTTAATTAACGTCCTAAGTCTCGCAGACCCTTTACTAGACGTGGACATTAACTTAAAAGGTTTCATGCGCTTGATGAGATATAATTCAATTAAGCGGTACCTGCTTTTACTCTTTATGCTGTATCGGGTTTATCCGATGTATATAAGGTCTATGCCCTATTTCCGGGGGAAGTAACAATGGTAACCGTTCTAGTTATCTTATTCCGAGGGTTTACCTAATCTCGATCTCGGGATTGCTTTTGCACCCTCTTTCTTCGAGAACTTGTGGCCGGTTTCTGATACGGCATCAGGCGGGACTACGGCGGGATTCCATCCTTTGATACCCTTAAAAAAACTATAATTCTTATATTACCTTTCGTTTTTCTTTTTCCAGGGGAGTTCCGCCGGGTAGTTGGAGGAGAAGAGTCCTTTTCTTTAACATTCTTTAACAAAACCATTTACTGTAGTTATAGTAGTGTAAAGGGCACCTCCCACTGTATATGCTTATGGGTATGATGCGGACC
Source organism: Silene noctiflora (assembly GCA_009801015.1). NCBI lineage: Eukaryota > Viridiplantae > Streptophyta > Magnoliopsida > Caryophyllales > Caryophyllaceae > Silene > Silene noctiflora. Next base: position 10,894 of record VHZZ01026547.1, on the reverse strand, counting down.
TCCTGTATTCTATAAAAGAAAGTAGCATTCAATGTTTACAGACTATATATTAGAAAGCGCGCCCCTAGGAATGATTTAGGTACGCTACTATAGGTGTTTATTTCTATTTATTGGCAGGATTCCGCGTAAAAGCACAGACATCCTATAGTCTTTGTGGAGATCCGGGAATGGATGGGAATATAAGCTTCCAGCTTGCGTTTCAATGATGGATTCAAGTCTTGCCAGTTTGACTTACCTTATAGATCAAGCTATAACTAAGAATCTATTTACCTAAGAAAGTAAGATAAGACAGCTACAAAGTATTATCATATAGTAAGATCAATTCAATTCTCCGTTTAGGGGCCCATCACAGTTGGCTTCATCAACTGTTTCTGACTTTTTCTTTATCAAAAGCAGTAAACTCGGCTTCATCTGCAGCGGCTTCAAGAGCTCCTTGGTACTACTACTGCGTTGGAATAGCTATTTATATTTGGCCGATACTTAGACTATCGAACTGGCGTCTTCTTCCACCAAGATAAGCAGCAGTTTCAGGAACATAAGGGATTTTAATAGCCATTAGACTATATTGCTCTTACTCCAAACTCCAAAAAAGAAGAATTGCCATATTGCAGAGTCTATCTTAATACCTGGGGATTTAAAAAGAAAGCAAAGTACGATGCCTCTTATTCCTACAAAAGGGAGGCTGCATTTATTATTAGAAGATTAAGTGATCTATTACAATTGCATTCTATGTATTGCACATCTTGCTCTAATATTTCATCAGGAAGCGTTGGACCAGCCATTAGTGAAGCTTACCCCGTGTCAGCATTTAATTATAAATATATTGCAACTCACACAAAGAAATTTCGTAAGATAAGAAAAGAGTAGTAAAAAAATAAGACATTGTGGAGCAGTCTTTTGGGCTAGTTAAACTCTTTTCTTTTATGCTACTTGATATATAAATCACCGAGCGAATGGATAAAATATATGTAATGAGGATGTTGTCGAGACGATGTTAGAGTATGCTATGCTGCTAGAAAGACTACCTTTTCGAGGTCTTTGTCATCTATTACTATGGGTCAGGCGCATATGGGCTTATTCTACTTCGGAACATAGTGGCGTGCCTATGCGATTCCTAAAGAAGAAGAAAGGGTTTCAAAACGAGGCTTCTTACTATAAGAACTCCTGCTTCGTTTGCGTAAGCTGTCATATAAAAGCATGTTAAAATTTCTTAGATGTGAGATTAGACTACAACTATGTTGGTTTTCCATTAACTTCAAGTGGAACTTCCTGATCAAGAGCTTCTCTGTCTGTGTCTATTGACCTCTTATATTACTTATATTTTAGGAGTTATAGGGCTGCTACCACAAGTACTTCTGTATCTCGGCTTCTGTCTTCGAACACTTCCGCCAGTGAAGTAAAATTACACCATATCTCCAAAGGAATAAGGAAGAATATACAAACGCATACGCCCTAGCATGAGAATATGCCGGATCCTTCATGTTAAAAGCTGTCTTTTATAGAACGAAGAAGAAGAAAGTGGTGTGCCAACCAAGATGAGAAGGAAGTCCTTGATGTCCTAATACTATATTAGTAAGGGATTAACCTGTCAAAGGGGTGGTTAGAATAAAGCCCGTTTAGTCTAAGTAAACCACAGTTTTAGATATTGACTAGGTAGAGCTTTTAGTAATCCCGAGGCATCCGATACAGATAGAGCTACTCTAGTTAGCAAGACAGAACGTAATTACTCGTTCGCCCAATAAAGCTCCTTCCCAGTAAAAATCGGACTGTGTTAAGTAGTCTTTCTTCATATTAGCACAAAGATTGCCTTTGTTACCGTTATTGAAGCTGTTAAAGTCAGAAAAAAGACCCTTTTAAATGGATGGGATTTCTTGTGAGATCTAGTAATCGCCAGAAGACTTCTTTCCTTCCTTTGCCCCACCTCTACTTTCACCTTGCTTTGGTCTCTCTCTGGAAAGACTCTTTTTCTTGGGAAAGGGAAAGAAGGGGCTGCTTCAGACGAATAGTAATCATCATTGGGTTCATCCGCTTTGGCAGTAGCCTCCTTTAGTCGTCCACCAGCCCTGCCTTCTTTATTACAAAAGCTCCGGTAATGGGTTAACTGAGTCTGATCCAGCTAGTGGAATGAACCTTCTTAGGCAAGAAATGCGGACTCTTCAGTAAGTGAGAAAAAGCAGCCAAGCATGAAACTACAGTCTCGTCCCTTGAATAAAGTAGCTAACAAGAGGGCTGACCGACCTTACTAATACCGAGCCGTAGCGTGAATATTACCATTCAAGCCCTTACTATAGAAAGATGTTTCGGAGATAGCCTGTGTGTAAAAGATGCACCCTTGCCTTGTGCTTTTACAATTGAAAATAAAAAACCCCGTTATCTAAGTAGCAGTCTTCTCGATTAGCGCGGGCGTTCGGGGGATGGAAGTGGGTGGGGCGGCATTCCTTTCTTTATGAGATGCTACCCTCCTGCGCTTCTTCTTTTTTTTTGTCATAATGTGAATGTTTTGCTTTGGTTCTTCTATCTATTACCTATTACGAAGATAGCCCCGAGCGAGCCCTCTTCTTTTTTCATAATATCTATTCGTTGAAAGGAAGTACTGGAACAAGGATCCTTTCTTACTAATCTATAGTATAGCTGGGCTACGCGTTCAAGGAATTGAGTCTAATCATACGTAGGATAGTGCAAACCCAATAAAGGTAAAGTCAAATACAAAGATAAGTGGGTAGACGCTGGGTCTATACCCTGATTGGAATTGGAACTTGTAATCTTACTGTCTGGGCAAGAGTTCACCCGATCCTCCAGTAGTTACTGATCAAAATATAATTAACATCTATAAAGGATAGCACTAACTAACCTAGTTCCTGAAAGATATAACACTCTCTCACTATCAAAATCATTTGTCATTTGAAAAAAAAAAGTCTTCCCTCGAAACAGTTCAAAAGTTAGAATTAAGTCATATCCAAATACAAAGGTTGGACCCAGCTATGCCTCTTTACTTAAGACGAGATTGATCCTGATAAACAAGGATCGAAATGCGCTTGCTTAGTAAAAGACTTTGCGTTTATGAGGGATTGTGAACCTCTTAATTTCTCTGTCAACACACTCTTAGCTTCCTCGACCACGGGCGGAGAAAAGTTTAGAGCTGGCTGTTGATGTAGCGATTAGGTTTGGTTCGAAATGACGTCATGCTAGGTTAATTGAGACTTAGGATCCTACTCGAATCTCCTATTAGATAGATCGGTAATATCGTACCTATATTAACAATTTAGAAAGGGTATTTATATATCAAAGCGAAAGAGGCTTTTTTCTACTTAAATTGTTCGGGAGCACTTCCCATATGATATGACAACCCCGCCAAAAAGCTTAATCTGCCTTTTTTCCACACCAAGCCAAAGGCGCAGCCCCGGAAAGAGAAGCCAGCACTTCTAACATGGTGTCTTTGAAAGCCCTGAGCTCACTTGTTACGATTTGACAATTAGACCCTACAATAGAAAAAATAGGGGGCTAGCCTTTACTCGCGCCGCAGTCGGATCACATGCCGTTGTTTGGAAGTGGACAAGCTCAGGGCCTGTCTTAGCCTCTTAGTTAATCGAGGGGAGCAAAGCCCCTGCATTCTGGCCAAAAAAATCATTCCCATTTAACACTACTTAGTCGATTGTAAGATCAACCTAAAGTGGGGGGATTCTTAGTATCGTAAGTAGCCGTATTAACACAGCAATAGCAATAAGGACGGGCAGTTCACAGGCCATTCGTCGACCCAACCCACCTATCTAGACGGTCTCATTAGACGCCTTAGTTCGCTCGCTAGCGTAAGGATAGAGAGAAAGAAAAAAAGGTTAAGGGGAAAGCCCACCCTCAATTGGACATAGTAAGTTAAGTGGGTTGTCCACGGTTAGAAAGAGATTCATTTAGCGAGAAATAAGGGAGTAACGTAGCACACCTCTTTCTTAAGAGTCACCAAGTCGCCTTAAGGATAGCAAGAAGCATCTTCGTTATAGGATAGGATTTAACGCAATGAAGTAAGCTTCCTTCTTAGATTCGTTTCCTCAGTTTTAGCTTACTCCTTTGGTTTCCAAGGATCTAAGTCTTAGTAAGATTGGCAGTTAGTCTTCTTAACGAATGTATGTCAAACGAAGATGTCGTAAGGGATAGCATTTCAAACGTTATGCTCTGTTCAATCTCTTCCTCTCCCTAAGAACGGGCTCTCCCCCCTAAAACCACATAATCTTAGTCTAGTTTCGTCATCCCAAGGTATCCTTATATGACAGGGTGATGGATCAACCGTAACTCCTTACCTTTCCTTGCCTTTGTAATGGCTGCACATGTGCTACACTGGGGAGTGCGACTAGGTCTTAGAGCACTAGAGCAAGTGAAAGTATGCTACGAGTAGAATGCGCGAATTTTCTTCTCATCTCCTGTCACAATCAGCCTCAACTGATCTTCCTCCTGCCTAATAAAATATGTATTCGATGAACCTCGAATGTCCTCACCGAGAAGAAGTCTTTTTTTATAATCCATTAAAAATGCACTAATTGCTTAAGGAGGAGGCATCATCTTATATATGCAAATTGTAAAAAAATGCTATGGTAAGTGCATCACATGAAGACCTGGAAAAAAGTTAAAATCCTCGTGTCCCACATCCTATAAGCGAAGGATTTCCCCTTTACAGGTAAGCAAATGGTATGGTCACTTAGTTGCTATTCCTCATCCATGTCGCTAATTTAAGAATCTAAGAAGCACTAAAAAGGAATTGTTTTACAGATCAGAATAGAGAGAAAAGCCCAATGCCACTGCTTATGTGTAATTAAAGGCTTCCCTTATTAACCTACCTTTAAGATGTTTCCCTAGTCCAGAATTCTTACAAATCAGATGCACCCAATGGGTACTACGAGAGAATACTATAAGGAAAGGACTTCTCGCGCCTGCATCCCATTACTTTTCACCCATTTAGGTCAGTTCACTAGCTAACGAAGGGCTCTGCTGCAATATAAATTTATTCAACTCGCTCTGGAGCAGGTAATGTGACTGACACGAGCCCCTTAGGTTCTATCCGAAAGAATCAAAGAATTTTTCGAAACTAGTGAATACCTTAGACATCCGCGAAACATCCTAGTTCTTTTACGACGTAGTTATTTGATCGGATGAATTCTATGTATTTGGCATTTCTATGCATAACCTAGGTTTCTACCGTAGGTAGCTCCCCGTTGCCACTGAATATGCTTCATCCGCCATAGTGGAAAGAACCTATCGAAAGCTATATGCACGTCAACAAGCAGAATTGGGAGTCATTATACTAGGAGTGGTAGCATTCCTATAATATATTATAACATATAAGGGAAGAGATTGAAGTACCGGTTGAAAGAGCCAATGGTGAAACCCTAGTAGTAGTGTATGCCGCAGCTTACCGAGCTGTTAATGGTGAACCTCGCTCTTCTAATAGGTCTCTCTTTGCTCGAAATAAGATGTTATCGAGATAGTAAGCGAAGCTTGATCTAATAAAAAGAATAAATTCTATTGTCCGAGTTCGATCAATCTGATTACCAAAAACCAAATGTGTAATATTGTTGTTTCGTATAAAGTGCTGCTACGAAGCAGATTAGTATTCTAATTCAAATAAAACATTGCTTTAAAATAAAAAGGAGTGTTTCAAGTGCTTTTTAGGTAAAGAAGACAGAGCTTCCAGCAGTAGCCTGTGTTTTTGTTGAAATTTCTTTGTGTTAAACGCACAAACCAGAAGCTGTCACGCCCCAAAAGGGAATACACCACTTCATTAAAACAAGACAAAAGAGTAGCAAGTAGCACAGTTAAATCAATCCTAGGAAATGAATTTTCAAGATATTATATCTATAAAGTATCCTAAACTGGAGAAAGAACAGTTGACAACAGAACCGGAGGAAAAGAAATATATTTTTTTGCGTCACAATTTTATAGAATGATAGTCATTATGCGCCATACCCTGCTTTCCTAGCAAATAGCCCTTAGATTGTCTCGGCATTCATTAAGTAGGCGAGTAGGAGTATTAGTTCCCCAGTCGTAAAAGAAGGAAGCTATCTATAATAGTTGGAATTTGAGGCTACTTCTAGTGAACTCAGTTTCTCTTTGACCCATTTGCACTTAATTCTTTATCCCAACAGATAGAAGAACTCAAAGATAGAAACCTTTAACATATTATATAGGGTATTTCTTGCCTAAAAAAAAAAAGCTTTTTACTTTCTTCTCGAGGAACAACTATAGAGAAAGAGTAGTAGTTACTTTGTAAAAAGATCCGTCTACACATAATAGTGTAAAGCCACATAAATAGATGCTATAGAAACGTCATAAACAACTACACAAGCAACGTCCGCAAATACAGAGCCTATTCCAGAGAAAGTTGTTGCAGAAGATATGGTGTAATCAGTGAATTCTTCCTTTTTTTCTCATAAGCAACTTCCCCATCATCCTATAAAACGTAAGGAAGAACTAGAGACCTTCTACTCTAGTTATAGGAAAAAAGTATAATCCAATGCGTTCCATCTCGGTAAAGGGGGCAGCTAACTAATACAAGTAGTCTATTGAATAGACTACAGTAACTCCAAAGTAAGAGAAGGTTAGAACTACATTGAATATACTGGATGCAGCTTTTTTGGGTACGTTAGTAAACTTCTATTTCTCGCTTGTAAGATCTTATACGGAATGGCGGCTTGCTTACTTTTACTGTGGGACAATACTCAAGTATAAAGCAGAAATGTTAACATAAGCCTTTTAAGATCTATAAAAGCATTTTTTAACTCCCAATGAAGTTTACTAATTCTTTTAGAGGCTCCTTCCTTTTCTCTTTTCTTAGAGTGGTAGTGCTGTAATCTATTTGTTATAGTGTATGTGGCAATCAGTAGACGGCCGTCATGCTCCTAACAGTGATGTATGTGAAAGTGCTTTCCTACTCTAAGAGAATCAGGGTGAACAGGTCTAATAAATTTATCAACTGAACAACCTATAAGTAAAGGTCCAATGCCATTCTTTGGTTGCTTTCTCTATCTGTTTTAGCCAGGAGCTCCATACTAGAGTCTTTATAGCTCTTTCCTATATATATATAACTTATAGCCAAGGCGTTTGTTGAAGTTCACGCGGCTGCATCTGAATTTGCGTTTTCTTCTGGATAAGTAGTAGCCTGTGTTTTTTGTTTAAATGCCCACATGAAGTACCCGCGGGTTCTCGATCAAAGAATGTTTTTAGGCTTCAAATAGGTGTTCACGAGGTAGGACCTTTTCCCCCCTATAAAAGACACTCAGTCCTTTGTATAGGGAAGGGAAGAAGGGAGTGCAGTCCTGAGGCGGAGGTACTTTTTACTTTACAAGACGGATTTCTCTGGAGCGTCAGAAGTAATATCTTAAGGCAGCTTGCTCTAAGCCAAAGCAATGGAAGAAGCGGCAGGGTCTGATGATTACCAATCTTATATGTATATGTCTTTGTTGACTTCGCCGACTGCCTTGCGAGTAATTATAGTTAAGCCATATACTTATGGTTTATGAAAGAGAGCTTTACTTTATACTTAAATATGTCGAAACACCTTATGCTACCGTTAATGTTCTCGATACTGATGTATGTACTCCTGACACGACATAATCTTCTATTTAATTAACATGTACATAAAAGAAATACTAAGTAAGGCGGAAACACCCGGTTTAAGAGTCGCAGAAAGAAGTCAATCCAGCCCTTATGTTTTTTATGGACAGTTTCAAGACTTTCTTCCCTATTCATTATTGAGATATCTAGCTGACTACACGAATTTCTTAACTATAATGCTCTTCATGCTTTTGACTCTCACTTCGGGACTACGTTATAGCAGCTGCCTACTCGCTCCAGGTATTATACTTGTTTCGTTCGTTCCGTGGCTACCCTCCCTCCTCAACTGCTTAGTTAAGTCTGTAAACGTTGTGGACTTCGCGCGTTCTATAATATACTGGAGATAAGAGATGTTCATAAATAAAAAATTTACCCGAACGTATGACCAAGTATAAGTAGCTTTAGTACGACTTGAGCGTGACAGCCGATTCCAGCAAGACCTCGACACCTTCTATTTTTTTTGCAAATGAGGTATCTCTTCTTATGTTGCACCGCGAGTGCGTCGTTGATCCTCTCTTATATATTTAAAAATCTAGCCATATCGACGCGAAAGGTATTGTCAACGACAACCTCTTCTATCCTCTCGAAACTTTTTTTCTTGAATCAAGCCCTTGTGACATGCTTCTGGCCTGGTCCCTTGAACCGAATTATTTCCTTGCCGGATTGCGATTGCCTTCTTCTTTCCTTTGCTTAGTAGAAGTACGCTTTGGGCGCTAGTAAAAGGCCCTTTCTTATATCGTATCGACTGGTTATGCGGATCTACCCAGAAAGAAGGAGTAGCGGTTAGACGGGGTACAAGGTAAGCTCTGATTGAGACTTAAAAAAAGAAAGATATCATCATAGATCTCGGACAAGAATTCAAGCATGTCCTGGATGATCACGAGCAATTTACCTGGAGTTAGCAGCCTTCCGCTTTCATCAATAAGAGCTTGAGACTGACCACCGCGAATTGAGTCTGAAACTAACTACTGAGGTGAACTTAGCATAGCGTGACTCACAAGAAAGAAAATGAATAACATCTCTGATAAGCGGATGCGCAGAGATTAAATTGTGAGAAAGTCGACTCGCTAAGAGGAAGGTAAAGAGTCCATGAATAACTGAAAAAAAAAGAAGCCCTCAATGGTACACATGTATAAGGTCTATGAACCCAACTTACCTTCAAAAGATTTTTTTTTCAAGAAAAGCTCCCTCCTTGCATCAGTATAAAGATCCTTGGACTCAAGCATCAATTGAAAAAAAAAAAACATAAAGGCTTTCATTGATGGATTGGAAGATTTACAGATGCTCAATCTTTCTTAACTCCGGCTACTTTAATCTTCGATCATCCGGCTTCTGATTACTCCAATCTGTAATTGTAACGAAAGAAAACCACTTTCCATTGCTAGGTAGGTGCGCCACCTATCTCTCCACGACCGGCTAAGGCTGCAGCATTCTCTTTCTTCGACTCGGGTTTTGTGTTCCTGAATAAAATGATTCATTTCTTTATCAAAATTGGTGGAAGCTGCCCTTACTTTTATGGTGAATAAGTAGGCAAGACAATTGGGCTAATTGGTAACCCCTTTTTTTATAGAGGGTTATGATGATTGAGTTAAGTACGCTTCTGCCTCTTCTGCGAACTCTCTGATAGATCGAACGAAAGAATGAATATCCCTCGTTATTTCGGATGGTTCGGTGGATGAATGGGCCAACATAAGAGGGTCGCTTGCTTGTGGGGATTGGCCGAATTGACTGGTTGATCTGGATTCTACATCTACAATATGAAGTAAGCAAGGATCAAACTACAATAAAACTATAATATATAATATAGGGCATTCAAACGAATTTCAAGCAAAAGAAAGGATTGGTAGGTTATACCAATTGTTGGTGACTAGTGGAAGGTTTATCATAGAGCCGTATCTGGAGCTGTCAACTTAACCCGTAGCAGCCTATTACTCGGAAACTAGACCCGGGCTTTTTCTAGGGCTTTACCTCGAAATGTAGAAGGGGCGTTCTCCGGACTTCGCGCCTTTATGCTGTATAGGAGAAGAGATATGTGGAGAAGTCTTTTTTTACATGTAAAAATCTCCTGTAGAAGTTTCACTGACCAACTCTATATTTGTGGATTCTTATCCTTTTACCTATATACTAAAACTTATATAATAAGACTGGTTCAGCCTTAGATTGGAATAGAAGGAGACTCAGAAGGGGGGGGGGTTCTATCTTTATATGTTTCCAGACAAAGCCGTTACTGCCGAAGAAGTCCCCACATCAACAACTGTATCACCGAAAGCGGACCTGGCTGTTGCTAGTGAAGGGAGCTCCTTGTTAAGAGTCGCGGGTAGTAGATTAAATCTGTATTCATGCTAGTGATCATATCCCTGCCCTACTTGGATGTACAGATGAGCTTCTATGTTCAAACATAATAATAGCTCAATAAGAAAAAAGTTCGAAAAACCATAAGTAAATATGATTTCCAGTTCTCATATTATGTAGTAGTGTCGTACACCTTCTATTATTTAGTGTAAACTTGGTTTATTTTTCCGTAGTAAAGCTTTCTTCGAAAGGATATAATGGCCGCCAAATCTTACACAACTATTCTGATTGGTTGAGCTTGACAAGCCTCTCGCTAACGTTAACTTTCCCCTAGTATGAAAGAGGGGCCCTCTCCTTTTTAGTTGAGTGAGGTGTAACCGTCATTGTTTAAGCGCCTATAAACATCTTCTCCTCACCTACCCATTTTTTTCTTATTATATGTGGTTCATAAGAGAGCGGTAGGAGTGAATTAAATACTCGACACACGAGGTATAAGAAAAAGCACCCGATGTTGACAAGATCCCAGTCCGAGTAAAACGAGAATTCAGTCTCAAAAGAAAGGTCCACTACTTCTGATTCTGATTATTAGCTTCTTATTCCGAGCATTAAAAAGCTCACCACCCCACCAAACTTCATTCTTCGTGGACCAAGCGCGTATAAAAAGCGTATCTTGCGCAAATTCTTCCTTGGTTTTGAAGGTCCCGTCACTGCTTGTTTCGGAAGAAGAAGAGGCATTCGTCGTCAAGACTAGCTCATTCAGTTTGCCCCCTTGATTGCTTGAATGGAACGAGGGTAGGTTACGAAGCGAGTCAGCTGTTGTGAAATCAGACTATGTTTATGCCCTAAAATGTTGATATCGCTCAATAATAACGTAAGTAATATAAGTGCTTTTATTTTTTAAGTTATACAAACAAAGGGATAATTCACCCCGTGATATGATTCATCCAGTTGAACCTGAGGAAAAAAGATCCTAAAGAGCATATTAGTCAGCAGTCGAATCTTA
>VHZZ01026546.1:0-23174 GCA_009801015.1 Silene noctiflora | reverse complement strand
ATTTATTTAATTACATTGAAATCCCTTGGTTTCAAGAATATATATATAATATTGATATTGATTGATTTGATCATCAACACCCAATTTAGTCTATCTATATAAAACTATAATAGAAGAATCACTACTCACTAAACTTGACACATATCACTATTTCCTTGATTTTTTTCCCGCCTAAGTATAAAACTCTATTCGAGAATCTTATCTTATGATAACTGCAAAAAATAAGACACTATAATCTATTAATACTCATGATCTTAATTATAAGTTATATTATATTATAATTACCAAAAATAATCTAATAACATTATTACATAATAATAGTCTTTTGATTTACCTTAAAAAAAAAGCTTCATTATTATAAAATGCACTTAAATTTTCTTTTACAATCTTTTTTCTTGGCTATTATGTTACTTTGAACCATAAGCCATTGATTAATTTTACAATTACTTAAATGCTCCTCCGAAAATCATTTATATATATATATATATATATATATATATATATATATATATATATATATATATATATATATATATATTTTTGAAAATTGCAAACCTTTCGTAAACGAGTTTCCAATTTCACAAATTCTTAGTTAAAACCGTCTTAAGTTAAGACGACATTCATTACTGATTTAAATAAGATGGAAATAAAATGCAGGTTGTGAAAGATCTTAATTTAAGACGGTCTTAAGTAAGACCTACTACCTTAATGTATTTATGTTAGCTAATAGAACTCATTAAAGGTTCCTCATATATGACATACAATTAATTAATATTGACTACACAAATTATTTTAATCCGTATAAGATAAGACAGTAACACTAAGTCAAAAGGCATAACTCTCATGTTTCTTTTAACTTATACAATAACAATAAGTCTGTCTTATGATAAAAAGAGCGTACAACTAGATAATATAAATTTTACTATTTCATACTCTATATATTATTTACGTGTATATTATAATAAAAGAGTATCATACTTACTGTAATACTACGGTTTTCTGTGCCTGTGGGTACTCTATCGAGTGGGACTTACTCTGTTGAGTAAGTAAGTGTGTTTTAGAATCAGGGTCTGGTTGTTGGGTACTCGATCGAGTATGTGTGACACTCGATCGAGTAAGTGACTTACTCGATTGAGTAAGTTGGTCTGCGGGTTATTTTAACTTGGTTTGCTAACAACGCGTGGAATGATATATTAAATTTTCCGTCAGTTTCTTTTCACTTTATCTTTTTCTCAAAAAATCCTTCAAAAAGAGAGAACGTAAGTTTGTGTTTTCCACTTCCCGTTGTTATCAAATCCAAGGGTTAGAGTCATCGTATTTTGGAGTTCTTTATACCTTTGAGATTGTCGTTTTGTGGGTAAGATCTATGTACCGTCTTTATATTGTTTTGTTGATTTTGACTAAACCCTAATTGGGTGATTTGGGAGGAATTGGGGGAATTGTTGTTATTGGTTTGTGATTGTATGGATTATGTGTTTATAGGAGGTGACTTCATAGAGGAGCGTTTCTGATTGCTGAATTGGTTGCATGGTGATTTGTTATTCAGGTAGGGTTTCCCTACTCGGTTATTGATTACATGGTTGTGATTATTGATATGTATCTATGGTTGTTGGATGTTGCTGGTATTGTTGTTGTTTAATTATTGAATGTGTTATCTATGTTGTGAGGCGCGCCCTCGGCTAAGTGAAGTCACTTGCGGGAGTGATTTCACACCCTTGATTCACCCTCTGTGGAACCCGCCATAGAAGGGGATTTGCACATTAATAAACATGGGTTTTACGCTCGAATTGGATGAACGGGGATTTGGTGGGTACGGCTGCGGTCCCCCACTGNCTTGATTCACCCTCTGTGGAACCCGCCATAGAAGGGGATTTGCACATTAATAAACATGGGTTTTACGCTCGAATTGGATGAACGGGGATTTGGTGGGTACGGCTGCGGTCCCCCACTGRCGGAGTGGAATACCTGTTGTGTTGGTATTCCGACAGGGCTACACACTTTAGTGTGTAGTCAGTGGTGTGGTGTGATGGTGGAGTTGAATGTGGTATATGTTGTACTTTTGTAATTGGATGTATGTTGTTAGTAACTGACCCCGTTTAATGTTTTGAAAACTGTGATGATTCATTCGGGGATGGTGAGCAGTTGTTGAGCAGGTATGAGCTGATGCGCGAGGGATAGCTGGGTCGAGTCACCACATGATGACTAGAAGAGTCTTCCGTTGTGATATGAATTGTATTGGCTTTAGTTGCTAGACCTTTTGAAACAGTTGTATTTTGTTAGACAGTTCTGGCTTTGACTTGTAAACAGTTTAAATTATTTATTAAAGTACGTTTCTTGATGGTCCATTTGATATTCATTGCCTCGGGTAACCGAGATGATAACACTTTCATGCCTAGGGTGGCCTTGGTAAGACACCTTGGCGTATGGGGGTGTTACACTTACAGTTTGTGGGGAAGTTTTTTTATGAGGGTATATACAATTAGCCAATTATTTATGGGTGTTTTTCAACATCATAACTATGTTTTACTAAGGTGTTGGGGAAAAAAGGTTATATTAATTTAGTGTAAAATCGTGTACTAAAAATCTATATACCCCCACAAAAAAATATGGGTAGTAACGAGTTTTAGTCTGTAAGTAATCTATTAGGCAAATAGTGGAATCAATAAAATTTATAATAACGGATAAGGTTAGCAAAATATATTTAACAAGGTTTACTATCAAATTAAATTAGTAGAACTAGAAGAAAAAAAAAAGATTTAATAATTTGCAGATTATATGAAAATTTTAGTATTTTTATATTTTTAAAATTATAAAAAAAAATTCATTCCTACCATGTTTTAATAACATAACTTTATATGGTCCATATCATATTAAGTTTTTAAAAATTACACCAAGATTGTTGTGTAGTGTTAAAAACATAAGGAAAAAATAATCCATAAAGATCAGATGTATACCCCTTAAGCAATACAATACCTATTTTACACGTGCACCTTTTAATTATAATTATTTGGATCATGTATACTGTGATTATTAGTAAGGAATACAGATGTTGGTTGAGCGGGTACAATGGGTGATGCACTACACGCGTCCCCGTTGGGGAGGGTATGCATGGGTAGAGCATTTGCAGAGGGATACAGGTACAAATATTTCACCTGTGATGGGTGATGGGACAGGGATATACCCGCATGCACACCAAATATGTTTGAAGTTTTCGTTGATTTAAGAATTTATTACATTTTTTAGTTATTGATTTAAAACTTCTGGGACGAGTGTAATTCGCTTACATTCGAAGTTATTATCGTTATAAAATAAGATATGAGTATAAGCGCATTGGTTTATGAATGCTTGGGTGAAGATATGAGACACGGGCATAAAAAAGTCTTCACCGACTATTATACCAATTATATATCAATTTGGTCTAAATGTTAGGAGTATTATGAATATTGAATTTCAACTCAATTTTATACTTTAATTTGAATGTGAAAAATTTTGTACATTCATACTATAATATTAAATGATATTATAATTAAAAAATTTAAATGACTATTTATATATTTTTTATATATGCCCGTGCAATTTTGCACGGGTTCTAAGCTAGTTTATCATCTATAATAGATCCGTTCTTCTTTCTTTGGTCTTTATACCAAAACAAAAAATCTGAACCATCTTATTTCTAACTTAGCTAGCAAGACTCACACCTAATATTAATTTCGATCATAATTTTTTAGAATTCCCTATTTACCAAAAAATGACTAAAACCTATGTAAAATATTCGTACTACCCTTAATAAATTCCTCACCACAAATTACCTTCTTTTAATTTATTATCCTTCCATGTCAATTATCATCCAACACTCATAATTTCGATGATCATCAAACACCCCAATTTCAGTTGAACAAATCAATCTTTTCTTCGTTGTGACTAATTATTTTAAATTCGCTCATGTTCTGGGTTTGTTGATTTCTCAGAAAACTAGTTTTCATAATTATGCAATGCACGGAGGTTAAAACGAATTTTTGATAAATTTTGAATTTTTCACGATATAATGAAGTAGGGTATAGGTTACTTGTTTTCTGCACAACATGACTTAAAAATGACTGGAAAAAATCAAGAAATAATTTTATTGACATATTTATAACTTTATTTTAAATAATCTAATTAATTTTGTGCAACATACAAGGTTTAAAACTAGTTATTATTGATCACATTATTTTTAACCCGGATTATTAATATATCACATAGTTTTTGTGGTTATTGAGTACACAAGAATGAAGAAGAATTTAGCTACTAGCAACAATGGCATTTTTTATATGGGTTATGCTCTTTTATGGACATAATTTACTCAATCATTAACATGAATGACCATTATACCCTTGTTATTTCTACTCCTATGGTTTAATTTCAACATAAACAGATCGATGAGCAAAAGTAAAATTAGGAATTTGTCCAATTTGACGACTTATTACGTGAGTAGTATCCAATTGATGTATGTGAGTATGTCATTTGTTTATGGTGATGGCTCAAGGGTGTTGATATTTATTTGTGTATGGACGTTTGGAATTTGGATGGGTTTAACATTTATTTTGTGATTATTGCATGGTTGAGTTGTACTTCATTTGGAAATTCTCAGAATACTTAGAAGATGAGCAAACCCTAATTTCAAACAACTTTTCATTGACAATAATTTATTCAAACCCTAATTTCATTAATCTAACTTAATTTTATCTCCCTAATTTGATATAACATAGTTAATAAAGTTGATAAATGAGAATTATTACTTGATTAACTTAAGAACTAGCGTCTAATTTGACGGATTTGATTAAATTTTGTGAGGAAGAGAATTAGAGAGAGTTTGCTAATTTTGATTTTTAGGTGAAGGGTAAGGAAAAATAATGGCAAAAAGTTCATAAAAAAATAATCTTCATCCATGAAAAAGCAACTACGCTTGATAAATATACTACAGACTCCGAGCTATTATTTTCAATGCTAGTAATTTAAAAACTCATCTAGCATTACAGATTACTATACATTCCAAATGTCCCAACATACAAAGAATACATTAGTTGACTGACTGATGTACACAACTGACAAGCGTATGTGTATATACAGGGTTGCAGAAGCGGGTTACTTCTACCAGAACCGAAACCACGAGCAGCCAACGAGGACTGGCTAATTTACATGCTTTCTTGGTTCCTTTCAGTAGGAGCCTTAAGACCAAATCAAGCCTCCTCGGCCACGCTCGTGTGATTATAAGGAGTCGATGAAGGAAGCCAAACCTCAATTCGGGTCCCACCAGATCCAAGAGCAGCATCATTGTTTCGAGGAGAGATGACACGAAGAACGCAACCATAGCTTTCAAGTATCTCTCTAGCAACTGTCAGGCCGGCAACAAAGTTCCATGTCATATTGTCTTCCATCATTTGCTCTGAAGAAAGTTCTACCCCGAAAGGTGTCAGAGAATGCATTTGTGTCTGTAAACACGAGGGAAAATAGAAAAGTTAGTCTCTTCTAAAAGATTTTACTGCAAAATAATTTACATAGGAGAAGTTATTTATCAATTTTAACCAAAAAAAGGAATGACTAGTGGTTTTACAACAAGGCTTATGTAAGGCAATTTTACTAAAGTATTTGTGATATACCAGTGTTAATATCATTTTTAGTCGTGATCTTGAAATCGTCACCGCAGTCTATTTTCGGTCCTTGCACCATATATGCGGCCTATACTACCTCAAACTATGGGACCTTCGAAAGACTCACTTCCAGTCGGTTAACAGAGTGTTTGGGTTAAACATATTGCTCCAGTTTCTAGTACAGGAAATCTTCTTTAGTGTAAACCAAGGAAAATGTAAAAATAAATAATAAATAAATAAAATAAGTTGAGTCAGAGGGAGTAATAGACGGCCATAAAGTCACAAAGCATTTTCATTAAAATCATAATCAACAGCTTCCCGGAATACTGTTTTTTGTAGATGCCTCAACATCGACAGTTGAAAGCTGACCACTTTTTTGTAGATAAGTGTAGGACCCCAGATAGGATGTCTATATTCAGCCCAAACTCAACCAGGGTGGCGACCCAGACCTCTTGAAGAGTGGCAGGGTAAGGCGACCTCCTTCCAAATCCCAAGGGCATACGGAGGGACTCGAGTTGGACTTGAGTTGTGACCTCCAACTCTTTACCACTAGACCAACAGATGGTTATGCCAGCAAGATTTAAGAAGAGAATTAATCACCTTAAACAATTCAGAAAAGGAAATGAAAGAAAATAGTTAAGAATAATGATCAAACCATGTAGTGCATATCGGGACCATCATCATCAATCACAACAAGAGCTCCTCCAGCAGGTGCTCCAACCGAGACAATTTGAACATTTCCGCCAACACGTGTACGCAAAAGTGCCCCCTCAATTAGATTACCGAGGGCCTGACGAAGAGCCGCTTCTTCAACAGCAACTTGTAGGACCTTCGAGAATTCACTTAATTCCACATTCCGCCTTTGCTTTTGGGCAAGAGGCTGTGCAGCTCCAACCAAGTCTACTAGCACATCAGAAACATTGCACGGTCTTCCTGACAAGACGAAATAGCATAAGCTTGGGCACAAGTTAGGTGAGCCCGCTCGACAAGGCCTAGAAATCGATTTGTTAAAAGCTCGGCCCAAGCTCATCTACATCAATCTCGAGCTTGAACTAATCTGAACTGAGCTGAGGTCTGACTTAATTGTTAGATCAGTAAAATGGGTTAGTGTTCGTTTAATAAAAAATTACTTTTGATGATTTCTAATGACATGTATTTATTTTAGATTTACGCTTTTTTAAGAATTTTGAAACACACCTATACAATGGGTCATGAAAAAGAAACTACTGAAACACTATAAATCTCAGCCCTATCCGAGTCCGAGCTTCAATTTCTAGGCCTGAAGAGCTGATAGCTGAGAGGTAAAGCTCAGTTTTTCCTAGTCGATCTCGAGCTCATCCGAACTCAAGGTCATATCAGCTTGTTTTCATTCCTAAGCATAATGAAAGACTTATTTTTCATGAAACCGTGATAATAACAATAGCAACTTGCACTGATTCTCCTCTGCTCAATAGATAAGGCTGATTATCCCACGGAGATGACCTTACCTGGTGCTGTGTAGTAGCAAAGGTGCTAGGGCCAGTGGTGGCATAGGCATCTCCAAATCCTTGATTGCCAAGCTCGAAGAAGTGTTTCCAAACCCTTCTTTCTTATTAACACGTGTATCATTAGACGGCTCATTCGGTAACTTGTATATCCGAAGTTCAGGTTGAGTATAATTTGTACCACCCATTTTCTTCAATGATTCTTCATTAAACCGCATTATGTTGGCCTGAAAAAACATCAAAAACCGAGGCAGTAATATATTAGCTCTGTATCATGGCAAAAAAAGAGAAGGTGTGGTGGGGAAATCATCTGAGATGACAAATCTAAAACTTCGGCAAAAGCAAAACTTGACCAGGGAATTTAAAGGATTGGCTGCAATCCGCAATGGAATTTCATATCTTGTTACATTATACCCGTTATACAACGCCCCATACAAAAGCGTCAAAGTTTAGGCCATGTCAACCAATATTTCAACATATCGCCTTTATTTTAAAGCGCCTCAATCCGTACTATCCTCTATTATGTGGGGAGAAATATAGTGAAACACATGTATTTGTGAAATAAGAGGGCAATTAAAGTAGAGACTAAAAACATGGGAAATCAACTCAAATATCATATAGGTTAAGGGAAGATGTAACATAAATGAGATTATGACTTCTTCCCAATTGAGCTACAATATATTCAGCTGTTGCATTAGAAAGTTTACTAGGGAAAAGGAATAATAGCAAGCTTTTAAGGTTGAAAGATAAAGGAAATCTTTTCCAAGGGGGGCTAGAGATACAGCAAGAACTCTTTTCTAAAGAAAAAGTTGAATAAACTATTACACATACCCAGGCCATGAACCTATTATCTACACTTATTTCATTTTGCTTTGAAAGATGGGTGGAAGAAGCATTACTTCTTTTCTCCTAAAAACTAAGCTAAATGCCATAGTAAAATCCTGAAGTTCATCCTATGAGCAAGAAAATCGTTAGTTTTCCTATCTTCCAATAGGGATCACTTGAATTGGGGTTAGAGGGATAATGGAGGAAAAATACAAAGGAACGTAGGAGGTAGGTGTGGTGACAAACGAGAAAGGAAATGAAGAAAGACTAATAAGTACAATATTACGAGGGTGATAATTACCAAAACCTTCGTTTAAAAAAGCCCGCTTTGAGTGCGCCTTGGATGAAGCGCTAGCGAAAATGCCTTGATGCATTTTAGGTGCGCCTTTTAGACGAGGCTCACATAACAAGACTCGGTAGTACGCACGCTCCATATCTTTTGCATCTAGATCTTTAATTATGTCATTTCTTTTCCCCATTACTCCCAACTTTTACTCATTTACATGTTAGCCAACACAAAAAAACTCCTAAAACATACATGCATCATAAGTCATTATTAAAATAATTTCTCCACTTATTATTAACATATTTATTAGTCCTAACGGCTATTCTTTCTCTGACGTAAGTCTTTGCCAAACAATACATAAACGGCCGTATGAGGTACATTTCTGTACCCTAGGGGAATAGGTTACACATCCAATAAACCACAGGCCATTCTTATTGACTGTTTTGACTTTTAATGATCTCATTCTCCACGTATTACATGCCCAGCAGTTATCAGGCAATCTTGTCCACAGTTCTAAATATCGGCCGCAAAACTGATACTCGACCGATTTATAAAGGTTTTGGAGTTTATTGCGACCGCATTTTAGCGTGTTTCAATGCGATATTGACCGCATTTAACCCTGATAACCAATACTGCGACTGTGATCAAACCGAGATTTAATACTATGATCTTCTCAATGTTGTTGAGTTCATGTCATTCACTCCCCATGATAGTAATCATAATGTTACTTGATATTACAACATTCTATATTTGGCACAATGCTCTAGCCCATAGCGTGTATACTATAGATGTTAAATTAGGCTATGGGCTATGGGCTATGGGCTATAGCCCATAGCCCATAGCGTGTATACTATATTTGGCACAACGCTCTAGCCCATAGCGTGTATACTATATTTGGCACAATGCTCTAGCCCATAGCGTGTACTGGATATCCATACTTCATTTCCTAAAAGGCATATCAATTAGGTCACCTGGGAGGAAAAAGTCAGAGTATATAGCAAAAAACACATGACTACTTCAGTGTTATATATCTTGAAAACAAGAAGGCCTTGGAAAGGTGAACTAAAAAATTGTACAAATGTCTTCTGCCAAATAGAGATAAAAGACCAAACCTTTGTCATATAAACAGCATCCTGCAGCTGTTGCAGCGTATCTCGCATACGATCACTTTGGACGATAATGTCTTCAACTATATCATGGGCAATCTGCAAGAGCATAAATCACAAGATTCAGAACAAATCTTAATGCCAACAACAAGAAACAGTGCATTGAAATCATAAAATTGAGCTTTGTAGAGGAAAGCACCTCGTCTCTTTTTAATTGGACTGATAACATTTGGGAGAGAGTTTGTAGGCTAGACAAAGGGCCTCGTATCTGAGGATAAGACCAGTTAAGTATTATGAGATCTAGGCTAATACAAGAATGAAAAACCAAAGAAATTGATACCTTACCTGTTCCACTAGATTACTCATCCGAATATTATTTTGCCAGGAGGACTGCTGAAGCAACATCGCTTTCTATGACAAGAGAAAGCAAGTTAATAAAGAACCCTGAACCAAATAGATGCCCATTCGATATGCACGAAACCTATGAAGCTGAAATCTACGGGTGTGTTTGGATAAAATTTTAGGAGGGAAATGGAGGGGAGGAAACTGGAGAGGGAGGGAGGAAGATTGCGTCCTTTCCTCCCCCTCCCCTTCCTTCTTCACTTCTCCACCCAAACATGGACTTGGGTGTGCTATCTAATAAGCACAAAATCCACAAAGTTGACTGTTTACATAATTCTTTTGTGTGTGTGTGTGTGTGTGTGTGTGTGGTCCAAGCGGATCGGGTTCAAACGCATGTCATGAATAAACCTCTTATTGACAAGTACCTCCCTCAATGACACCTGCTTCCTGAAGTATTATTTGGATTTTGGAAACAGTAAATTGCAACAACAAAAACCATGAGCTCAAATATGAGCGGCATTCAACTAGCATAACTATTAGAGTACACTGAAGTACTTGTGAAGAACGAGTGATAAGTTCCTCACTTAAAAAAGAAAGGTGGAAGATGGAAACGATCAACGATGAGGTTGGGCTACCTGATCCATCACATAAGCCATAGCAAGGGAACAAGAAATGCTTATCGCATTTAGTCTCTGGTCAGAAGAGAGGTTAAAGTATTTCAAGGGAGTTGCACTGCATGATGGAATTTCTGGTGACTTCAATTTAAAACTGGGAGGTAGTGCATAGCTCTCCTGTGGGGACTGTGTGTCCGAAGAATCATCAGATCCCCTTCCCGGCTCCATAACAGGCAGCTCAGCAACCAAAAATCCAACTACGAAGGGATGTTTGACCATCGGTAAAACAACAGCTCCGCACTCGGGTACTGCCTCTGCCTATAAGCCAATACAGTAATATCCAAATTAGCCAGTAAATTGGAAGTACACCTTCCCCATTGTTTTTGGCTGAGGGAAAAAAAAGAGTAAAAAGAAGAGCGAAAATGCAAGTCCAAATGTGGTTGGTACTGCTTCAAAATGTGGTCACCCTATTCAAGTAAAACTTTACAAATAAATCAGAGCAGGGTGTCACAGCCCCAATTAATACTATGATTCCAAATGTAGAACAGATTAAATCACTTACCTGCTTCTTGGAAAGAGCAGCCTCGGCACCACGTAACCCTGCTGGCATATTAAAATTTCCAACCAATATAACAATATCAGACCCATCCCCTGATGGATAAAGAGTGACACGCCTTAGCTCTAAACGATCCATCACATAACTACCAGCAGGCCTGACATATACCTGTATTAGCATAGTGAAAATTAAGGCTTGATGATATATAATTCCAGAAGATGATAATATTCGCTGCTTGTAGAGGTCACTTAAGCAAGATATCAAACAGTATCATAGTCCTGAGACTCACAACTCCGGAAAAAAACTGGTACCTCCCACCTTTTCTATGCTACCTTTCAAAAACATTCACCTTTTCTAAATTTTTCTCAAAACTCCCACATTTTCTCAATTACTCACACCAAAATCCATATAATTTTTTAGTGAATATCAATCATGATATATCTTTAAATTTGTGTAAAACTAACTTTTGCTAGAAGATGAAAAGCGTACATGATAAATATGGATGGAAAAGTTGTCTTTTAATTGGGCAAAATGAGCTTTTGGTGAAAGTTGGGAGTTGTGATTTTTGGCTTTCAACTAATAGATACTCGTATAAACTAACACTCAACAAGCAATAAAGTAAGTCACCAGAAGAACATAAACTATTAGCAATTGCATGTGAAAAAAACACCCTTATTCGACGGTTATTCTCCTTGTATAAACTAACACTCAACAAGCAATAAAGTAAGATAGCGCCGTCATGGGGTGGCACTACCAATCAATATCCTCACATACAGAAATTAGATAGCTCGGATGAATTCAGACTAGAAAATGTGATAAAATCGATTTCAACGCTCAATTGATGATGCTACGACTACCCAATTAATCAAGAAATAATAAAAATAAATGAAAAAGGATTGAAAGTTATGAAAGAAAATACCGAAAGAAGGGCATTAGGATGAACAATTCGTTGAAAAAGAGCCAATTGATCAAGACAAAGACGGTGAAAATCAGGGCTTGGAAGAACCAAACCCTGAGATTTGGGGTGTTTTTGAATTTTGTGAGTGAAGTCAATTGGTGAAGATGATACTTTGCGTATGGCGGCAGCAACAGCCGCGGCAGATGGGACCCACTCTCCTGTACCTTCAGCGTCACCTTGTTCATCCAAAACGGGGTCGTTTACGCAGCGGAGAGTTGCCGCAGCAGTTGTAGTGGATAAAGAAGAAGAGTTTGGTGAGGGTGAGAGTGAGAGTGAGAATGAAAGTTTGGGGTGAAGTGGGTAAGTAAAAGAGTGGGATTTTGGGTGTTTAGTGTAGTGGGTAATTAAGGATGGATTAGTGAGGGAGTGGTGCGATGGAAGTGATGAGATTAACAGCATTGTTGCTTTGTTTATCTTGTTTTTACAAATGTTCAAGATGCTTGTATATCAATTTGGTATGAGTAAGTATCTGGTGTACACTGGTTTTGGTAGAGTGGTGATGATGGTGAAGCTTGTTCACTTGTTCTTCCAAAATGATGGGATGGGATGGGACGGGTGCGCTAGATTCTTCAAAAAGACTAGTAATGATAAAGAATTTTGTATACTACGGACCGTCTCTTAAAAAATATATTGGAAGATCAATTACAAATTAATGAAAAAATGGTATAAAAAGTAATAATAAAATAATCAAACGGGTATGATTTTACTGATTTAGCCAAATAACGAGTATCAAGCTTGTGTGTGATCGACCGCGTCATAAACAACTAAATGAAACACATTTATATTCTCAACAAACAACTAATAAGTAGTAAGTCGAGGTCGATCCACGAGACACCCTATCAAACAATATTTGGATTTGGATTTGGATTTGGCAACCACTTGTTCAACTTTTGATGGAGGGTTTCGTCATCACACCCTATCAAACAATATTTGTAACTCAACAAACAACCTAGCAAGTAGTAGGTAGAGGACGAATCCAAAGGACAATTTAGTTTTGCTTTAATTTAACAAAGAGAGTGCTTAAAATAGTAACAAAAGTGTCACAAATGATTTGATTGGTAAGGTGAGTACTACAACTAAATAACAACAAATGCAAATAAATGAGAGCAAGTATGTGAAATAAAGATGTAAACAATATAGAGAAGAACACTAGGGTATCATGGGATCATAGGGGAAGTCAAAGGGTAAATCCAAGCATGTGAGTCAAGGTTTTGATCAAGGTCATTGATAGAATAGGATTGAAACTTTCGGTCTTGCAATCCAAAGATTGAGTCGGGTTAGCTTCTGGCGTACACCCGGTCACCCTACTAGCATAGTGCATGGTCTAACATCTCCTAAGACTTTCGGTCTTGTATGAGGTTTTGAATAGGTCGAGAATCATGCAAGGTTGTGAATCAAGCATTTCATCAAACTTAACATGTGCACTAACACTAGAACTATAATAACAAGTTTAATCAACTAAGTTGGACGCAATAAAGCATGGATCTACCCTATAATCAATCTCCTAATCCCCAATTAACCCTAACTAAGAGACTACTCACTCATTATCATGAGGTTCAAGCAATTAATGTTGTTAATCATCAAAGCAACAGAAGACATGATGAACAAAGTAAGGTAAATAACAAAGATTAACAAGAAATTAAGTAAGAGTAGAGAATTGTACCAACTTAAGGAGATTGAACAATAATAATGAAGATTAAAATAGACGAAACCCTTTGATGATTGAGGAATTGTGATGTGACTCGTATTTACGCGCATTTAGTCCCCTAACTAGCCTCGTTCCACATGCTTTTACGTGATTAGTAGGGTCGTTTCTTGTCTTTAGCTACCTATTTGCTATTCTATGAGCTTTTGGTGCCTTTAGTAGGAGAAGAGCGCTAACCTTGCTTGATTGGAGCATTTTGTAGCTAAATTGATTGCATCTAACGACCAAGCATCGAAGAGGAGACCAAGACTAAAGGCCTTAGTCAATAAAACAAGTTTTCGGGCATTGAAGAGGAGCCTTCACGAGTCCAGACCAGCCCCCATGATTTAGGTAGCAGCCAAGCTAAAGCAAAGAGAAAGTAGGCAGAGCTCGTGCGAGCTTTACCCAGCGCGAGCGAGCTCACCACCAGCTCGTGCGAGCTCCCCTCAGCTCGAGCGAGCCAAGCAGCAGGACTTCTTCAACGCAAATCAAGGAGCCCCACGAGTTACTCTAGCTCTAGCAAGGCTTTCGATTTCCTCAAGGGGTCTAATCGTCATTTGTACCCTTAGTTAACCCTAAAACTTGTACTTGATATAAATAGCTCATGTAATTAGAAGAAAAAGGATAAGATAGAAACACCATCTTAGGGACTCCATTAGTTTATATTAGCTTAATTACATTTTAACCCTTCCTTAATTATTGTTCAAGCAATCTTAGATATAGTTGGGTAATTGAAGATTCTTGGGTTTGTATTGAAGAATTGACAACTCTTCATCATTAATCAAAACTTTCTTCTATTATTCTTCCATTTCCTTTGTTCATCTTATGTTTGCATAATTCCTTTACTCTTTACTTAATCCTTTTACTTAATCTTTTGTTAATTGTTTTACTCTATCATCATGTTTATACTTGTTAAGATGTTTGATACCATTTTATGACATGTTTGCCATGATGATATGTTAGTACTCACTTAGTAGTCCTATAGCTAGGGTTAATGGGAGATAGGAGAGTAATCATAGGTTAGATCTATGCTTAATGAGTTTATATGAGTGATTGTATGTTGTGTTTTCAACTTATGCACATGTTATGTTCGATGAAATCCTTGATTGACAATCTAGCATGATTTTCTATCTTTTCAACAAGACTTGTAAGATATAAACCAACTCAAGGATTGTTAGACCATGCATATAGTTGAATAGGGAGAACGAAGTCGTTGTAGTAAACCAACTCGACTCCGAAACCTAAGTTTCTCTAGGGATTGTAAGACATATGATGAGTCATATTTATATATACATTTATGCCTCCCTTTAACTGCCTTTTGTGTGGATTTCGCGCTAGAATATGTCTTTTAGATGCCTTTTATGTTAGAATGTTGTTACTGCCGCTATCTGGTGTTTAATGCAGAATTGATGCATTTGAGGAGCAAAAGAATGAAATGAAGCACCGCGGAATGGCATAGAGGAATACACGAAGCATGACACGGATATCTAGAGAAAGAGAGGAAGAAGTCAAGAAAACGAAGCTGTACTCGACCGAGTATGTAAGCACTCGGCCGAGTACAGGAAGCCTTTTGGAAAAATCGAAGACTGACATACTCGACCGAGTATCACTATTACTCGGCCGAGTATGGACTCCCGCTGGCAGACGGACTTTCCTTAATTTATTTGCTATCTTATTTCCTAAATTGCTACTATAAATATCAGTTTTTGTAAACACAATAGGAACGTTGGAGAGTAGACTATCAGCTTAGGACGTTAGATGTTAGATTATCAGCTTTAAACCTAGTTTTAGCGCATTACTTTTAGATCTACACACTTGTTCTTCAATTCTTCAAGGTATTTTTATTTAATCTTTTTTGTTACTCTTTCAATCCTTGTTGTTTAGTTATGCCTTTAATTATGCCTTTCTTCATTATTGTTGTTATTATTATTAGTATGAGTAGCTAAATTGTTAATCTAGGGTGAATGGGAATCTAGGTTGTTAGAAGGGGTTTAATTAATGAAATTGATTGTTAAATTGCTTCTTGTTGTTGTTCAATTAATTGTTCCAAATCTAATTAGTTGATTACTGATCAGAGTTGATTAATTAGTGTTGCATAAACTAGGATTTTCACCGACCGGGTTAAGACTAGTATAGGCTGCGATAATTGAATAGACCGACTTAATAATAGCGACCGCATGTTAAGTTTAGATCTAAAGGGAATATTTGAGTCGACCGATCATATGACCTTAAACAACATAGTTTGCTCTGTCAATGAATTAAACCTTACCCCTGAATGACTACCTAGTGAACCAGATCCCTAGACTTCTTTTATATTATTGATTTCATCTTATTTACTTTATTGCAATTAGTTTATAGAAATCGAACAAACAAACCCCCATTAAACTGTTACCTTAAGACGAACTTAGACAATAACAAGTAGATTACACCGCCTCCTTGTGGATTCGATCCTGACTTATCACTAGCTATTTTGTTAGTATAATTTAGGTTTACTTTGATTAGGGAAGACGACTTTTACCTCTATCAACATAAACTAACTCGATGCCAACACAATAACGATTGTTTGTTTGACTCATTCTTGTGATTGTACCATGATTCCCCTAGGAACCCATGACACCCTAGTGCTTTTAATCATTTGTTTACATCTCAATTTGCTTGCCTTTTTATTTGTTTATATTTTTGTTGTAGTAGTTTAGTTTACATCTCAAACCCAAATTGTGACACAAAGACATAGCTACTTGCATTTGATAACCTTTTGATTACCCGTCCCATGGATCGACTCCGACTTACCACTTTCTAGTGTTAGTTGGATTTATAAATATTGTTTGATAGGGGCGTGACGACCCAACCCCATCAAAATGGCGTCGTTGCCAGAGACGATGTATTGTTGAATTGTTATCATTTATTACTTTTCAGTTGTGTCTTTCTTTGCCTTGGGGAAGTCAATTCCTCGAGGTGATTCTAATTTTTTTCTAGTGTTTGATATTTTGCATGCCTAGGAGGTTACGAAACAATCGCCTACCTATTGATCACGAAATTGAGAGAACGTTAAGAGGTATAAGGAGAGCCTTTAGAAGTTCTTCTACTTCAACAACGGAGGAACCTAACTTAGGTATTGAAGGACTTGTGGACATAGGGGTTATCCAAGTGGAAAGAGTTGAGTTTACCAATCCTTTTGCAAGACAAGGAAAGGGCAACCCAATACCAAACCAACCACAAAAACAACCAATCATGCTTAAATTCTCATCACATTCCGTACCAACCGAGGAGAACCTACCTAATGGTACTCCAACACCGACTCACTTAACCGGAAACTTTATAATGAAGTCCACTTTCATACAACTTGTTGAGAGAAATCAAATTCGGAGGAATGCTTAGTGAAGATCCACATCTTCACATGAAAACTTTTTGTGACTATTGTGATGCTATTTTTGAAACGGGGGTAACACAAGAGCAAATTCGATGGGTGTTGTTTCTTTTTTTCTTGATCGGAACCGCCAAACAATGGTTGAAGAGTCTAGACAAGACTACCCATGGTATCGATTCTTGGAAGAAGCTAGCACTTACTTTTTACAAAACGTTCTACCCGCCCGAGAAGACTAATATGCTTAGATCCCAAATCATTGGGTTTAAGCAAAGAGATGAAAAGCCTCTATATGAGGCTTGAGAAAGATTCAAAGCTACTTGTCGCTCTATCTTACCCTCATCATGGGTTAACCGAGTGGTTCTTAGTCCAACAATTTTGGAACGGGTTATTTGAAAACTCAAGAAATATGCTTAATATGGGTTCCAATGGAAGGTTTATCAAAGTGGATGACAACCAAACTTGGGCCATGATTGAGGAGATGGCGGTCCAAAACTTTCAATATAGTAGGCCACGAAAAGCTACTAGAGGAGGGAAACATGGAGTAGACTCTGTCACACAATTGACTGCCGACTTGAGTGCCCAAATGTGTTCTCATATCGATACCATGAATTTTAAGTTTGATAAGGCCATGGCCAAGATGAGTGAAGCTTCCAATTCTGTAACACCCATACTCCAAGGTTCCTACCAAGGACCACCTTAGCATATCGAAATGCTACCATCTCGGTTGCCCGAGGTAAAATATATCAAATGGACCATAATAGAACGTTTATTAAAAGTACAAAACTGTTTAATCAAATACAACTAAAAACCAAACCAAAACTGTGATACAACTCCGAGAAAGGAAAACAAAGTGAAAAGCTAAAGTTTAAGACGATAGAGGAAGCTAGCTAAAGAATATTTGATGACTCTGCCCCGTCCATATCCCGCGAGCTACATCCACATCCAATACCGGCTAAACCAAATGCTCACCATCCCCAAATGGATGACCACAAATTTGAAAACAATAAGGGGGTCAGCAACTGCATAACAAATATAATAAATCATACATACACAATCCAATACACAATCCAATCCAACTGTAGTAACCATCCTCCAAATTCCAAAGGTAACTAGTAACCGACTACACACCAAGGTGTGTAGCCCTTCCAGATTACCCATCGCAACAGGTAATCCACACCGGCAGTGGGGACTGCAGCCGTACCACCTAATCCACGCTCATCGCAACGAGCGAACCCAGATCATTAATGTGCACATCCCCATTGTGTCAGGAGCCACAAGGGGCAAACATGGGGTTGGAACCATCTCCCGAAAATGGTCCCACAACAGTAACCAACAACAGTATAATCTCAATCACAAAGATAATAACACCAATAATCAACCACAACCTCATCTTATACCAATTATACAATCAAGTGAGTAGGGAAACCCTACCCGATCATAAATCAACGAAAACCACAAGCAAGACAAGTTATAACGCCTCTTTTACGAAGTCCTCACCTATTACGATATCAATCAATCAATATAAGGCACATAACATGATAATCTACCAAAAACCCCAAATCACCCAATTAGGGTTTGCATAATTATAACCATAATAATGAATTAACAAGGTACAAAACTTACTGATTACGATCTACGCGAAAATAGATGCCAAAACCCCAAAAATGATTGAACCCTAGCCTTGGAGATGATTAGGTGATTAGAGAGCACAAGACTTAGTTTAGGTTTGTGTGAAAAGTGATTATGAAAAGGTTAACACTGATTAACACACTCTTTTATATCTCTCTAACCACTTAATCAAAACCACAGAAAATAAACTCGTCAGACCGGGTACCCCATACTCGACCGAGTATCCTAAGATCAGAAACCCGATTTATTACTGTCTTCCCTCTTTAAAACGAACATCGTCCCCGGAGTTCAAACCCATACCTGTAAAAAACAACCACCAAAAACCATAATACTACTCAACAACTCGAAAACATACAAAAGTGTAACCACATTATACTCAAACCATGCTCAAACAGCCTAAATCAGTACCCAAAACTGACTAAAAACACATGCGATCATCTCCTACCTCCCTTAAAAGAATAAGGCTATGACCCCGTAACCAAACATACCTGATCAAAAAGATGCGGATAGCGTTCCTTCATTGCCTCTTCCGGTTCCCATGCTGCTTCCTCGACATTGTGATTGGTCCACAACACCTTTAGCAACACTGTCTTACCATTCCTTGTCTTGCGCACTTTGCGATCCAAGATCTCCTTTGACACTTCCACATAAGCCAAAGCCTCATCCAACTCGATGTTCTCAACTTTTAGTACATGAGATGATGATGTGGCTCATATTCATGCACATTTAGTCCTCTAACTAGCCTCGTTCCACATGCTTTTACGTGATTATTAGGGTTGTTTCTTGTCTTTAGCTTCCTATTTGCCATTCTATGAGGTTTTGGTGCCTTTGGTAGGAGAAGAGCACTAACCTTGCTTAAATGGAGCATTTTGGAGCTAAATTGATAACATCCAACGACCAAGTATCAAAGAGGAGATCAAGACTAAAAGGCCTTAGTCAATAAAGCAAGATTTGAGATGGTTTGGATGCAAACTCCTCTCGAGTTATTGTTCAAACAATGACGATAAAGGAGCCATTACAAGAGGAAATCGCTCGGAACCAAATGAATAATTTCTTTCTTGGCCCTGAAAATATGCTAGATGGAACAATGTCTAAAATCAAGTGGTCTAGGCTTTTGAATCACTCCAATAGGAGTCCGGATGAGGAAATGACGCCCGTTTTACGATTCAAGCTCAACTGGCAGCTCATCTCGCTCGAGATGGACCTGAGCTCGCCCAAGCTCTTTAAAACTCGCTCGAGTTGTGCTCCAGAATCAGCCTTAATGCTCAACTCGCATGAGTCCTGCCCAACTTGTAACATCCCCACATACCAAGGTGCCTTACCAAGGCCACCCTAACATATGAAGATGCTACCATCTCGGTTACCCGAGGCATAGCATATCAAAAGTGACCATCAAGAAACAACATTTAAAGTGTAAATAGTTTAAGTCATACATCTCAAAACCAAAACTGCAAAATACGATACAACTGTCTCAAACCAATANGACCATCAAGAAACAACATTTAAAGTGTAAATAGTTTAAGTCATACATCTCAAAACCAAAACTGCAAAATACGATACAACTGTCTCAAACCAATACTACTAGAAACCAAAACTATTATAAGGCTAAGCGGAAGACTAGCTAAAGGACCAAGTGATGACTCCATCCCGAAGCAACACGCGAGCTTTCCAAGGCATACCTGCTAATCAACTGCTCACTATCCCCGAATGGATGACCACATTTTTTAAAACACATAAACGGGGTCAGTTACTGCATAATAAGATAAGACGATCACAACACACTAGAATCACATTCTTCTAACTCCACAATACTCCATACACCTGACTACACACCTAGTGTGTAGTCCTGCCAGTTTACCCGTTGCAACAGGTAAACCACTCCGCCAGTGGGGACCGCAGCCTTACCACCAAAACCCCGCTCAAAACCATAAAGCGCAAAACCCAATGATCATTAATGTGCACATCCCCCTTATGACGGGAACCATAAGGGGAGAATAAGGGCGTGAAGCCATTCCCTCAAATGACTCCACTCAGCCAAGGGTGCACCTCGCGAACCATATTCAAAAACAACAATCATCTATAAAACTGATTAACATGCCAATATCAAACAATACCATAATAATCATAATCATACTCATATCACCACATCACCTTAACCAATTACACAATAATTGAGTAGGGAAACCCTACCTGAGACGGAAATAACAAGGCTAGTGCAAGTAATCAGAATCTCTCTTGTACGAAGGCACCTCCTATATAATAAACATCAAATTACAATCTACGCAACCATTAAATCCCCAAAACACCCAATCTACCCAATTAGGGTTTAAATAAAATTACTGAATCAACATAAAAACGACATAAGGATCTTACCCACGATACGACGATCACAACTTTATGAAAAGCTCTAAAAGTTATGCACTTTTGCCACTTGATTTGATAATAAAGAGAAGAGAGGATGCAACGTAGTTTAGAGTTCTCCTTTTGGTGAAAAGATGTGAAATGAAACTGATTTTAAGAAAATGACGAAACATTATAAAACCCCTCTTTTCTTTAAAATCAAACCGAACACAAACCCGTAACAACGCAGTTACTCGATTGAGTAACTAACGTACTCGATTGAGTAGCCTCTACTCGATCGAGTTCCCCGAACTCGGTCAAGTAACTAACAAACAAGACCCTTCAAGAACATGCACATAACTTACTCGACAGAGTACCCCATAATCGATGGAGTACTCAAAGACCATAATACCTGAGGTATTACAGTCTTCCTGTAATACTACGGTTTTCTGYGTCTTTGGCTACTCTATCGAGTAGGACTTACTCTGTCGAGTAAGTAAGGGTGATTTAGAATCAGGGTCTGTTTGTTGTGTACTCGATCGAGTACGTGTGGCACTCGATCAAGTAAGTCACTTACTCGATCAAGTAAGTTTGTCTTACGGCTTTATTCAGTCGGGCTTTGATAATAACGCGTGAATGTTATTTAAAAGTTTTCCGTCATTCTTTATCACTTTTACCTTTTCCTAAAAATCCTTCAAAAGAGAGAACGTAAGTTTGTGCTTTTATTTCGCGTTGTTATCAAATCCAAGGGCTAGAGCTATCGGATTTCAGAGTTCTTTATACCATTTGAATCGTCGTTGTGTGGGTAAGATCTGTGTACCATTTTTATATTGTTTCGTTGAGTTTGATTAAACCCTAATTGGGTGACTTGGGAGTAATTGAGGGTATTTTTGATATTGGATTATAATTGTATGATTATGTGTTTATAAAAGGTGATTTCGTAGAGGAACGTTTCTAATTGCTGAGTTGATTGTGTGTGGTGACTTGCTATTTAGGTAGGGTTTTTCTACTCAGTTATTGTATACATATTTGTAAGGTGGTTGGTGATTGATTGTTATGCGTTTATGGTTGATATTGATAGTATGGATAATTGTGTTGTATAATGTGATTGGATTGTGTTGTCTGTGGCTCGCGAGGCGCGTCCTCGGTTGAGTGAAGTCACTTGCGGGAGTGACTTCACGCCCTTCATGCGCCCTCTGTGGAACCCGCCACAGAAGGGGATGTGCACATTAATGAACATGGGTTTTGCGCTCGGAATGAATGAGCGGAGATTTGATGGGTACGGCTGCGGTCCCTTACTGGCAGGGCTACACACTTTAGTGTGTAGTCAGATGTATGGAGATATGACGAGGTTGGTGGTTGAAGTGTTGTACCTTTTGTATCATGATTTATGTATGTAGTAACTGATCCCGTTTAATTGTTTTAAATACTGTGGTGATCCATTTGGGGACGGTGAGCATTTATTGAGCAGGTATGAGTTGATGCGCGAGGGATAGCTGGGTCGAGTCACCACGTGATGATTAGAAGAGTCTTCCGCTGTGATATGAGTTTTATTAGCATTAGTTGCTAGACCTTTTGGAACAGTTGTATTTTTGTTAGACAGTTTTGACTATGGCTTTGTAAACAGTTTAACTTATTTATTAAAATATGTTTTTTGATGGTCTATTTGATATTCATTGCCTCGGGTAACCGAGATGGTAACACTTCTATGCCTAGGTTGGTCTTGGTAAGACACCTTGGTATATGGGGGTGTTACAAAGTGGTATCAGAGCGACGATTTTGGAACCTAAAACTAATGAATCTAGTGACTCAAAATAAAATGAACCCGGGTAGGAGTTGATAGAGGTAATGCAAAGACTTGGGAGACGTCCTAAAGTCGCGAAACCGCCCTACAGCTTTGAACCGGTCACAATGGGGTGTCATGGGATCACTATGTGTTTATTAGTGATGTAATGTGAATGATGGATGCCATATTGTTAATGTTGTTTAAATACATATGATGCGGATAAATGATGTGGTGGAAAGAAAGGTGGTGTATATATGATAATGTGTGGCGAATATTATGATACATGATAATTGATATGGTTGGCTTTATAGAGCTTGTGAATAGAGTGTTGCGTCTTTGTATGTATGAGTATATATATATATGTTAGTTGATGCGAAGGTTATTGAGTTAAAGCATGCGGGTAGCTAGTGAGTCAACATGACTCGATCGAGTGGGTGGTACTCGATCGAAAAGGTGGGTGATGCATGTCGTTTATGCACCAAAAATAAAGTCCTAGGTCTACTAACTGGGCAGCTAGCGGAAGTAGGGTCGATCTCCTCAGGGAGGTAATTATCTTATCTGTAGTCA
>VHZZ01026535.1:10237-21678 GCA_009801015.1 Silene noctiflora | reverse complement strand
TTCCGGGTTGGCCATCACATGGCCCGATCCGACCCATGACGACCCACCACTATACACCGGGCCGTGTCCGGTTCACTAGCCAATTAACCCGGCCCACACTAATCCACCTTAAAACCCCACCTTTATATTTTTTTAATATTTTTAACCTCTCCATTCTCCTTCCCTATGTACTTTTAATAGGTTTTTTAATCCACTCCTTAATACCCGTGCAAAAAGCATGACTATCATGTGGAGTTGAACGAAGGGAGTATTAGGTAAAGAAAACCTTAATTCCAATATTTTGATTAAATGGTGATAACTCTTCATAATGTGGTAATATACTTTACTTGAGAAGGTTGAATTAGAAAGTCTCGATTCTCGAACCTTCTAATCTAGTTGGTTGAACAAAAGAAATCATTAGATCCAATTAAATTTGACTATTTTATATTTATACCGTTAAATTAATTAATATGATATATTTTAAACTGCAAATACTTAGTAAAATATGTTATACTCCGCATATTACTTTGGTTATCAAAGTGAAGTATTGATAATTAACTTTAGAACACTAAAGTGAAATTAGGTTACAACTCTAACAACACATTAAAAATTTCGAATATAATTTTCTATTAGTAATTGATCATTTTTGTAGCTTACCGTGCTAAATTCTCTTATATTTATTTTTATGGTATACTCGCTATTCCCTTAGTTTATGAGTTTTACATGACTAGCTACTTAACTACGATCACAAATTCTCATTTGTGACGGATAAAATCCGTCACTTTGAAAAGACGTGAGACAAAAAGGCAGGTGGAGTGCAAGTGGAAATGACAAGTGGGGAGGGGTTATGAGATGTCTCTTTGAAGAGACCGTCACAAGCAAGACGCTTTGAACTACGATGTAGGTTGACACAGGTCTTAATACGGTCTCGAACATTATTATTGCTTCCGTCTTGATGTCATCATTTAGTTCATGATTATTTATGGGAAAATGAGTTAGCGCCACCCTCTCACATGCGATAAGTGAGAACCCCAATAATAATGGATGTATCATATCTAATAAGTAGAGACCCCCAATAATAAATGGTGCATGTGAGAGGGTGACGCTGAAATTGGACGCCATTGGGTGGCGCCGTATCATTATCCCTTATTTATGTAGTTTTTTTGTCTAAATAAAACTCTTTCTTATGATCATTATTCTTTAATAAAGAAGCATTTTAGGTTCTACACATAAAATTGGATCGCATCAATATACTTTCAAATTCAAAGTTTCACGTACTTATGGTCAGATTGCTTTAACTCATAATTGTGCTTTCTCCAAAGGAAAATCAATATAAGTTTGAAACCACCTTAATCACATTAAATTATTTTATTAATATATGATTATATTTGGTACCATCCGATGGTTGATGAGATGACGTTTTCTTTTTCCTTTAATTAAATGACCGTTCAGTAGTTATTGTGTAACACAAACTGTGAGACGATCGCATTATGTAAAAAGATAAATGAACAACTTTTTTACAAAAGTGAACTATCTCACGATGAGACGGTCTAATATTATAATTTGTGATAGTCCATCTATTAATCATTAATGTTGCCATACAACTATAAACTACCAAATCAAACAAGCCATAATTAGTTTTGTACCTACCTGAATCAAAGAGGGTCCATCAACAATACTAAAAGCCGATCATCGGTCAAGGTCACTTAGATTATCAATCATTAAACTAATAATGTGAAACATAAATAAATTATACCCCATTTGGCCATTTATATTACAAATGTCACTGATTATGTGGGATTGTGTTGTTTATTAATATATGAGTTCATTCCTTGTATTGTCGATTATTTTAATCATTTTAAAATATGAGCAATATTATTATTGTTGCATGGAAAATAATCCAATTAGAAGTGCGTCGGTTAAACTAAATTATCAGGGCATTTTTAATCGTATTTCATAACTAACTGATTACCAGTTAGATTGTCTACGTCTGAATTTTCAAGATCTCTATGATACTGATTATGACAAGGACATGTAAACCATCTTAATCAACAAAAAAACAAAGTTTGCGGATACCAAATATGTTCTCGATTCGAATTGTATTAGGTACAGAGTATCTCTTTTTTATTATACTTATCTGTTTCAATAGTTATTTAACTTATATTTATATTTATGCCAAGATAAACAAATGATTGAGATCCACCAGGTTAATACTCCGAATGTATATGTGTTTCCCATTATTGAAAAGTAAAGGGGTAAAAGACTAAAAGGTGTCTCGCTCACTGGAGAAATTTGAAGAGCTTGACACCCTATCTAATAGAACTATGACACATTGATTTACTAGAACCAGCTCGATGCGATTGAGGCCAAACCAAGCAGGACCAAACTGACAAATACTCCCTAGTCCCTCCGTCGTCCCCGTCATTTGTTGTCTTATTCCATTTTAGGGTGTCTCAGTCAATGATTGTCCTTTCTATTTTAGGATTACATTTGATTAGCAATTTGATCTTCACACTCAATTTGGTCTACTTGTCATCTTATAATTGACTCTCCCCTCTTTCCTTGATCTTTGTGCCGTGCCAAAATCAAAGGAAAACAATTGACCGGGACGGAGAGAGTACCGGAATATATATACTACTTTGAACCTTAGAACTTTTTTTTTTTGTTGAACCTTAGAACTTTAGAAGTCACAATTATATGTCTATTAATAACTTGTTCACATTACAATTTCATTGCATAATTGACCAAACATGTGCCATAACCCAAACCAAACCCGACTCAAAAAAACCCGATTATTAGCTGTACTAACAAAATTTGAATTTAAGTAAATAAAAATTTACGTGACAAAGTATTGCATGTACACATGCAATGAAGGACATTTGTACATTTGTTGATGGGTGAGTTAGGAAGAGAGAAGATAAAGTGCATCCAGGAAGTGATATATTTGAGCAATGTCTGGTACTTTTCGACGTTCATGTATACTAGAATTATGACAAGGTATTCCATAAGGAGTAAGGTATAGATAGAGTGCACATAGTCGCAGTAGCAAATCTCCCAAATACCTGCATGCATGATTGCATGCTTCACTAATCTTAGTAGTAACTAGTGAGGGACACCTAGTCAATACTTTAATTTTATGTTTGATACTAATTGGAATGTTTGGGGTGAATACAGCATATCTTTGCGGCTTTGCCCTTAATTTCTACTTTACACTTGTAGCTTCATGAATTTGTATATCAAACTTCCAACGTCATTGCTTCATGAATTATTGTTGCATGACTCGAAAACATATCAAAGAGCGAGGTATTATCGTTGTAGTTAAGATGAAAGTAAAATGGAATAAAATAAACGGAAGGATCGGCTTGTCGCATTAGCATCATACAGACATACACTAGGGAGTAGGGAACCAATGCAAAGAACTTGACTTATTACATTATCGATCAAGGCATATACTCCGTAGGACTAGCTCTTGGTATAATGGTATGTTGTTGATAAGATTTTCGTAGGGTATTTTAGATTTGGATTATGAATTTATTCATTTCATAATACTTCGTAGACTTACGGTATTCTCTTAGAACTCGCACAGATTATACAGTCCTCACATCATAATCTTTTAAGTACAAACAAAATTAATTTCATCAAATGCTGATGTAACTATCATGTGATCATACTAGCTAGTGGTATACTAAATTTGTCCCTTACCAATCATATTGTTCTACTTCCAATCACAAGAATTGAATTAATGAGGAAAACTCTGACAAATAAAATTCCTCGAGAAACAATGAAAAACATACAAACTAAGACCTCATCCTCTATTATTCCTCCAAGGAGACATGGTCATGCCTCTTTTGGACCCCATATGTTCATAAGAGTAGTAAACCCTAATTCCCTACATACGAGATTACGAGTACCTCATTTCAAATATCGAGTGTTACCATTTTCGATAAATGTTTTTTCGAATCTAACTTTTCATTATAATGGGTTAAATATTTGTTTTGATTCACATATTTTACACATGGTTTGTGTAAGATATCCTTACACAAGAATAATCTAACTAGGCACGGGGCAAAACCAAGATGTAAAATATGGGGTAGCGAAATTGTTGTACAAAATAAATCTGCTAAAAAACGGGTAAAATTAAGAAAATACATTTTTTAACAAATGAATTGTTTTTTTTTTTATATATTATCCATAAATTCCATATTACTCATATCTTTCATTTTGAGGATCCGATAAAAAAAATTGTAGCTATGACTATGGTGTGTTGATTAGTTCTCACGTTTTAGGAGATTACCACTTCTAACCAAATATTTTGCGTGAATAAGTCGTTTGACCATCAAGAATAACTAACATACAATATTTCATCTACTGTGATATTATTATATCATTGTCAAATTTTGTATGTTTTCGAATAATTTGCTGGTTATCACATAAATATAACCGAGTATTTACCAAAAACGTACCAATAAAATAATAGTGATTATGGAATTCCTCGGTATAAAAGATAGGAAGATCAAGTTGATCATCACAAAATAATTAGTCCTTGAGTCCTTGACCAAACATCATGGGGCGGTATGTCAAGGCTACCAATTATCGTTGTGATTGTGACCAAAACATGTGGGGAATAATTGATATGCACCCACCAAACTGTATACTAAATTAGACCAGCAGCTGATCATGATGAATAGCTTATTTCACAAACAGTATCTTAAATTCTTCCCATATCATTTTACAAGATTTTCAAGTGTAACCAAAATTCCATACCAGATTTGATTTGATTCGATTTTCATCATCTAATATTTGACTAATGACACAAATACTTCATCAATTTTTTTAACACACATCGGTCTCATATTTTAAAACACTCGTTTTTACCTGATAATATGTCGCGCAAGTCTTTCTTGGCTTACAAACCATGACACGATTTTTTTTCATCTTAATCATTTTAGTCTAGATTTCTTTATCTAAACATAGTTACCACGAGTTACCAGTAATTAAGGATGAAACAAAATAGTATCGTACTTTTAAGAAATCGTCAAAAGGATTGAAAAGAATCAAATACATGAAATTTAGCTTGGTCAGAAAAAAAATTGACATTCTCTAATAATTCCAATAGGGTTCCTACCAAATAAAAAAAACAAAGCGTCTTACTTGATGTCCGTCACAAGCTGAAGACGGATAGTGTTCCTCTCACAATATGCAAGTGGCACTATCCATGGGGTGTCCGTTTTCAATGAGAATTTATAGGTTGGGTCACGCCGTTGTTGTCACCAAATCGTGGCTGTGTCTTAGTATAGCAGATTAAAATGGTAGACATATTTGTGTTGCTATGTCGACCAATTTTACTAGCACATGCCATATGTATCATGTGATATGTGACTACATGACAGCCAAATTCTGGAGCTATTTTCCGTGTTCTATGTTACTCCGACTCTTCTAATGTTTTCTCATATTCGTGTTTGATATTCGATACTCGGATATGGGCATGACACTTGGACGGTCTTTTTAGACCAAAATGTGCTTATTTTAAAAAAAAAATAGTCGAATCGACACTTGGATACGCACCCGTATCAGATACTTCAAAACGAGTATGAGTAACATAACTTGTGTTTATGAACACGGTACTATCATACATCTCAAAACTAGAACTATCAATTTTAGAGAAATTGTTGAAATTAGAGTCGATTTTACAATAATTTTTTCATGGTGCTATGGTAGGTGAAAACTATATTAGTAACTAGGTCTAGCCCTTAGAAATGATCTTAATCCGAAAATGAGCCACACCCAAAGAACCGTTTACGGCCATAGGACGTGAAATAACTAGATATGAAAAACTGAGTTGACGATACTTAATTTGA
The DNA here is from genome assembly GCA_009801015.1 of Silene noctiflora. Lineage (NCBI taxonomy): Eukaryota > Viridiplantae > Streptophyta > Magnoliopsida > Caryophyllales > Caryophyllaceae > Silene > Silene noctiflora. The sequence goes on along the minus strand of VHZZ01026535.1, from coordinate 15,841 downwards.
AATTATAATTACTGTATCCACGTAACAAATGACAAATAGCGTATATAGTAAACATGACCCAAAATTAATGAATGACCTTGAAAATAATGGAGTATTTTACCAGGACTAGTATGACTTATTTACCAAACTCGATCAAGTTAGTCCCTACTGATTCGAAGTGCATAAATATCCAAGATGAACTCCATCCAAAATCACTCTAACCTTACACGACTAGAATAACTCTAAGGCTCTGTTTAACATGTCTTTTCAAATATCTGTTTTGACAAAAGTAGTTTTTTTGTGTAGCTTATTCATTTGGCAGTGTTTGGCAAGTAGCTTATTTGACCAAATAAACAACACCTAAGTTACCTGAAATGAAATTCTACCTAGAGTAGCTTTTTAGATTTCAGGTACCTGTTTTTATTTTACTTTCCCTTTTTGCCCTTCAATTATTTTGGTAATAAAAAAACAAACAACCTTTTCATTTATACAATGTCCTTTCACGTCATTTGACCAAATATCAGCTACCTTTTCAGCTAGTTTGTCAAATAGTTTTAATAAAAATCAGGTACCTTTTCAGGTCAGAATTTTTATCTACCTTATCATCTACCTTTTCAAGTTTCAGTTAGCTTTTCGGTACCTTTTCAAGTTTCAGACACCTTTTCAGCTCGTTTTACCAAACAGAGCCTAACCCTTACACGACTAGAATTACAGTTCGTAATTACATATAGGGTTTTTCTATGACTTACCCTTCATTTTTCTCAAATTCTATATGATACCCCTCCTTTTTTTTTTATTCTATATATTACCCTTAAACTTTATCCTTAAATGCTTCCATGACCAAAGTTAGTTAAATAGTTAACTTCTCCGCTAGTTGTCATAATTAGATGAAAAAGTGACATTTATACCCTTAATCAATACTTAATGTCATCTTCTCCCTTTTTACCTCTCATCACTTCCACGGTTCCACCATTAACAACACAAAACTATTGCAACATCTTAACCACATTTTTTTACTTCCTCATCAAATGAAACCATTTGATCTCCATACCTAATTGAGATCTAAATAAGCTCAAAAAATCAACTTTAAAACAAATTGAAACAAATTGATAATTGCACACATAAAATTGTTAATCGGCAGCAAAAAGTAATCAAACTATGCCCAAAATCTAAACTCAATTTCTAATCATAAAATTGATATGTAACCAAAATTTTGCACAACATTCTATATCATCATTATTGTACGAAATAAAGAACTTGAGGAGATCTAGTTTTTAATTGGCCAAGTAACTTTATTTAATTGACAAAAAATGTTCTAATTGAGGGTTAATATAAGAAACTAACAGAAAAATGAATAGTTGACAGAAATTTTAACGGAAACTTTCATCAAGGGTCACCATGTAGATTTTTAAATAATAAAGGGGTATCTTATGGATTTCTAAAAAATGAAGGGTATTTTGAAGAATTTGAGAAAATATAGGGGTACACAGTAGAAAAACCCTTACATATATTTCTCGGACATTGTAGGCATCAGATTTGAATAGATGAAAATGTAATCACCATCAAGCAAGCTGGCATGGGTTTTTACACAGGCCATAGAAGACAATAGACATAGCCTTTAAACTTGAAAGATATGTTTAAACTTGATAATTGCATTGATATCGACTTAATGAGCATGCATGAGACACAGGCTAAATACGATGATGTTGACTCGTCAATTTGACCTTATCATTTGGTTATTTCAGGACAAAATACAACTACTCTGAAAGTAACCTTCAGATTTTGGACTTGTACAATAATAGATTACGTAGTATAAGACCATAATACGAAATGGTACATTTCTCTTAATCTCTTAGTCATGAATGTGACTGAATGGGACTGAAAGTCACCAAATTAACTTGGTTTGCTCGATTTGGTTACGCCAATACTCATTTTTCATATCCGATAATGGATGTGGAATTTAGCTATTACAAATCGGAAAATATCTATATAAACTACCAAATACAAAAGGAATATTTTATTTTTTTTCTTTATATTTGATGGAAACATAATGGAATATTTCATGATCCGGCACTAATATCAGATAGGGCTAAGAATCGGTCCAAGACCGGACCGAAGACCGAAAATAAAAATTTAGTGGACCGAAGACCGGACCTAAAAATTTCGGTCTTGGACCGGACCGAACCCGAAATATTTGGTCATGTCCGATCCTGGACCGAAATGGACCTAAAAATAGTTTTTTTCATTTTTCGTATACGATAATTACATTTTAATTCCGCTAAATAAAATGCATTTAAATAATTAAACGATGTTTTTTATGAAAATCATTGACAATACTAATTTATTATGTTTTTGGAAGATAAAATGTTAATCTCGTTCATAATATTTTAATGATTAATCTTTAAAACATGAAATTCGGTCCATTCGGTCCGGACCTAAATTAACCGGTCTTGGACCGGACCGGACTTAAGACCGAAACTTGGAAAAATGAGGACCGAGGACCGGACCAAAATAATTCGGTCCGTGTTTGGTCCAGACCAAATAGTCCGGTCCGGTCCATTTTTCCGGTATGGACCTAATTAAGTTTGCTCACCCCTAATATCAGACCCCCAACCCTTGTGGCCGGCGGTAGTAGTAACCTCACATGCTGAAGAACTTTACTTCTTGCACGTACTGACTTAAGCATCCCTTATATAGCTAGTGATTCGCATCTGCATTTAAAGAATTCTTTTTTTTTGGCAGCCGTAAAAAGAGTTTATACAGTTGACATTTAACTCATTTAGTCAAATGTACTTATTTTAATTAAACAATACATATGAGCAAAACGGTAAATACATTGGTAAGGAAAAGCGTGTTGGCGGTGAACAGACTGCTGAACACGTACTTCAACCTCTCTTTTCTCTACATGCCTCACATCTTCCGAGAACAAATGAGTCTTCCGTACCGCCAAGAAAAACCAAGGTGTACTTACGCCACAAGGACGTAGAAAAGAAAGGCAGAATGCCGACCACGAAGAGCGGCCTCCAAAGGAGATGAATCTCCTACACCTTGAAACACCTTCCCCGCGAACAAGAATCTCAAAGCCAAGGACAGTAATATAGTAGAAAAAAAGCGAAAAAAAAGTAACACCGATCAACTCCCAAACCAAAGCCATCTCACAAGACGAGATGGACAAAACACAATAATAGCGGGTAGAGGTCGTCGTACCCAATCAAACAAATACTCAACTAGTGTAGGGTAGTCGAGGTCGAACCACAAGGAGTTCAAGTTTTAGTACTAGTTTTGTCTTAAATTACAAGCTAGCTACGCAAAACATGAAATAGGTTGATATTAAGCTAAACAACTAAACTAAACTAACTAAGACTACTAAACTAACTAAACAAGTAGTGGAATAGTGATTTAAGCAATAAAGAAAGGCCTAGGRCTCGATTTTCCTCCTTTTAACTCGTAGTAAATCATCATGACTCCCTTGGATCGGCTATTGGGGTGATAAGTGAGGAGGAGACCACTCTAATTCGCCTAGAACCTCCCTCTCGGGTTCGCACTAGGACACTAGGTCGCCCAACCCTCCTCCCTTTCGGTCTCGGAGGTCAGAATCCTTAAGTAAAACCTCAACTACCCAAGGAACGTGCACTTTCCCAAGGTACCCTAAGTTTTCCTAAGTCCAATTGGCCCAAGTCTAGTTCCGGGTCATCCAACTCCTCCTCTCGGAGGTCGAATTCAAACACAAGGTTTAGAGGCACCCCTTCCCTAAGTTCTCCCTTTCGGTCTCAACTAGGGTAGGCAAGGTGAATGAAGTGAGGGGTTCCCGATTCCCGACCTAACCAACTTTCGTTGGTGGACAAGGGTCACAAACCAAACAACAACCCAAACTCAAACAATTAATTAAGTAAATCCCTCAAACCAACCCTCACTAATCCTCCCCAACCACTAATCACTCATGAAATCAATCAAACAAACCACTCATTAGGAGAAAAACCGAATCCTAGTTAAAGGACTACTCACTAGTCATGGTTGTTAAGACAAGGCAAGAAATAAAGATTAAAACTTGGTAATTAAACATGTTTAAGGATGAACAATTACTAATTAGCATGAAAGTGGACAAACAAATATGAGAAGTCACTAATTAAACTATAACAATGACTAAAAAAAAGCCTAAAGATTGAATCTTTAAGTGGAAATCAACCAACTTTCACAAAGACAATTGATCGAACACCTTCTATGCATGAGGAAAAACAATAAACAAGTAAAATTGAAGGGAAATTAAACAAATGTAAACAAATGTAAACAAATGATAAACAAAGTAAAAGAGATAAGATTTATACCAACTAAGAGGAAAGTAATGAACTTGGATTGAATTAATAAGGATGAATGTCTTCTTCCTCCATATTTCAACCCATTACTAAATGTAAACTATTGAGAAAGTAAAGATAGTGAATGAACTAAATAGTAATTGAAATTATATTAAATAAAGATTACAATTATGATTTTAGATACTACAAATGATTTCTAATTTTCTAGACTAAAAATAAGGAGATTTTTCTAACCTAAAACTAAGGAGAATAATATTGTCAGTGGTAGTCTAGTCTAATGTTGTGTATATATAGTCAATACTAATAACACCATAATTATAAAATTGGGCCTAATCACATGTTAAACTCCCAGCCCAAAATCTCCTAATCTTCCTCTCTAATTTCAGCCCAAATACCCCCTTAATTAACCTTCATACTGTTGCCTTCTTTTTCTAATTTTCAACGCCAAAAACAAAGCTTCAAATGAAACGACATCCATTCCTATATAAAACGCAGCTTTTCGAGTTGTTTGATGTTGCGTGCCGGTTGACTGGCTGTCGTCGATGGCACCGACACCGAGCATTTGAAGAAAAGAAGTATATATTGTATTAGAGTGCGTGGGAGCCGGGGCACCGGCAGCAGGGAGTCTGGCTGAGAGCAACAAGTACTACATTTTCGCGCTTTGGAGACTGAATAGGAGTTGGGAGCCGGTGAGGCGGCGGACGGTTACCATGCCGGCGCCGAGTAATTCTGAATAGGAGAGGAAATATGTTGTTGCGAGCCGGTGGGGAAGGTGACGGTGGAAGGGCAACCGGCAGAGGAAGCTTTTGGCTGTTTTGTTTGCCGAGAATGGTGAATTGATGATGANGGTCGTCGAGAGTTGTTGTGGTTGTTGAATGGAGGTGAGTTGATGTCGGGTTACAAATGAAGATGGAGATGGTGGTGGTTGAATTGAGAACGACGAAGGTGCGTATGGTGATGAAGATGACAGATTGATGATGAACAAAATGGTGATGATGATGGTTGATGAATGCTTCTATGGTGGTCGTCGGCGGCAAGGATGGAGGTTAGATGAAGGGTGGTCATTAGTGGTAGGAGTGGTGGTCAGTGGTGGCCGAGATGGTGGTTGGAAATGGTGGTTAAAGGATGGGTATAAAGAAGGGTTGTTGCTTGCATTATTGGTGGACGAGGGAGGTTTTGGAGGTTGTGGTGGCTGCTGTGGTGGTCCAAGGTGGTCTTGGGTGGTTGGGTTGTGAAGGTGGAAGTGGGGAGTGGTCAATGGTGATAGGTGGTGGCTGCCACGGTGGCCGGAAGCGTCAGCAAATGCTCAGCA
>VHZZ01026529.1:7961-22256 GCA_009801015.1 Silene noctiflora | reverse complement strand
GATATGTTTTCCCCAACACTCTTTATGTTTCCGTTTTGTATAACTTAACTATTTCATCTACTTTGCGCTTTAGTTATGATGATGACGCTTCGCTTGAATTCCTAAAAGTTTTTAAAATCTCGTATTTTCGCTGCATTTATTCTCTTTTGTGTTATATTTTGGTGTCCTAAATAGCGGGGTGTCATAATGTATCCTTGGAATATATGGATATAGATAGGCTTAATTTTAAGGGTTATGCGAAATATTTGGCCATTTGCAGTCCTAAAACTCGCCGAACATTGCTCCCAATGGGATGCTGGGAGTAAATCTGGCTTCATGATAGAGTATGAGGCACCAGTGTCAAAATATGCAACCACTGGAATTGGTTTGTCATATTTTTCTGGAAAGATGTAAATCTTTGCCTCTGGAGATGGTTGGGCCAAATAGGCTGCTAAAGTTTCATCTTGCATCTCAGCTTTGCAGGCATCAATAGTGTATGCATCAAACAACATGAATTGCCCATCTACACTTTCTTCTCCATCTGAATCATTATCTGAAACTCCTGATGGGTTCTATCACCATTGCAAGAATAGAGTCATCCGTTGGTTCATCATCAAGAGAAAAGATAGATTTAATATCTACATCATCAATATCTTCAATGCGGGCAAGATAACCAATAAGATTATCTCTTTTCTTTTTATTTGGACATTGTTTTGCATAGTGCTCTTTCTTTTTACAGATATAACAACGATCAGAATTTTTAAAACCCCTGCGTTTCTTCTTCCTGAAGAAACTCCATTTTTTGTTCCTCGATAATTTGGGAAAACTTTTCTTCCATTTTTTCTTGTACCTTTTCTCTCCCATGAGAGGTGAGCAGGTACACTTGTTGCATTTTATAGAGAGTTCTGGGTGATCACATGCTTTACCAAGAAGCTTCCCTTGCTCTTGCAATTGCCTGAAAAACTTTTGATGGTTACATAGTTTTTCTAAGGCTGCAAGGGAGGTTTGATATATTTTTCCAAAAAAAGCATTATTGAGAGAAATATTCTTGAGGGAAAATTGCCTTGATGTTTCATTCTCTAAAGGTTCTGGAAGGGAATTTAAATAGGCTTGCTTGAGATTGACGTCATCCATGACACCGAGAGCATAAAATCTTTTTGACATTCTATCATAGTGGCGTTCTAGATCTTTGTGTTTAAAGGAGCAACACTTCATGTTGAGGAATTCTTCTCATGCTTGTGTGGTGTAATGATCCCAAGCACCTAAGAATTCATTGTGGATATGCCCAATAAAGGCGTTCACAGTTGGGGATTGTCTCATTTGAACCTGCCTGTAAGTTCGAAGACTAATCCACCATTGTCGTAGTCTCCCATATAATCTCGAAACTAGTCTGTCAATCACTGAGGAAAGACTGCTGTCTGGGTACAACATTTGTTCTGTGCACCATGCATGTATTTCGTAGACTTTGTCCCTTCATTTTGAAGGAGGAATATTATCAAACGAAAAGCCATGTCCAGGTTCACTATTGAATTTGGGATGCCAATCTGGTGGAGGGTAGGCTCTGGGTTGTTCTTGTCCTCTATCTGATGGGTTTTCTTCTTCGCTTTCAACTTCTTCCTCAACAACAGATGGCAACACCATCATAAAATCAGAGATCATGGGTTTATCATTCGGCTTCTTCGATGATTCTCCTTTTTTGAGATTTTGAGAGACTTCTTTGTCTTGTTTCGCCATCTCCTTCAATAATGAAGAAATAGGGTTATTGTATTTCACCATGAATTGTGAGCCGCCTTCTGGAGGCAGAGTGTTTGGTGGTTCATATTGAGTTACTGTTGTTGCTCTTCCTCCATCCTTAGTTGTAAACTGTCTTTTTTTTTGTGACATGTTGTTCTTCAAGTACCCTTGTTGGTAAAAATGAAGAAGCTCTAAAAGGACTTGGATCTTGGGTTAGTGGAGGAATTGGTTGTGGATTTGTCATCAATGGTGGTGCGGTATAAATTGGATAAGGAGTGAATAAGCCATACGGCATGTGAGATGGTGAGTTTGGTTTGTTTTGCAAGGAGTGTAATTGTGTTTTTAGGAATTTCAATTCAGACTCCTTTCTAGCATGATTGATGAAGTTATGGATACTGTAGTTGCTAATTTCAGGAGTTCATGATGTAATGAAGAGATTTTTGGTTTATCTCCTTGATAGCATGGTCCATGATTGGCACCTTTTTGTCTATGCTCTTCAGAAAATTATTTTGGATTTGGGCATTCTCTGACTGTCAATTTAATGTTGCCTCTGCAGCACTAATCTGTTTTGTGGAACCATCTGGATTTTTTATGATTGGGGTTTTGATTTTCCAAGAATGTGTAGTGTTTTCCTTTTCAAATTCTTTTGGTGGAAAATCGCCTTCTTTTGAAGAGGATGGTTCAAACATAAACAATTTGGCATGTCCTTGTTGAAGGGAGGTGATCTTTGTTTTGGGTATCTAACATAGTATTCGAAAGATTTCTCAGTCGGTTCTCCTAGGAGACCAACTTCGGGATCTCCTGCCTCATAGCTTTCTTTGAGCCGTTGTTGCATTGACTTCTTCTTCCATGTCCTTCTTGTTGGGACATCATCTTCATCTGAGCTAGCCATCAGACAATTTTTACAGTCATAGACGTCGAAGAATTTGTGCCTAGACTCATCCGCAAATGCATATATTGGGTCACCAAGGGAATTGAAAGACTCAATAGTGACATTTTCAAGATAAACGTCCTGAGGTTTTGTTGGGACATTTATTGGGGTGATAAGGTTGATTTCTGTGGAAAAAAAGGATGGGCAAGGTTTTTCAGATGGTTCTTTTTTGAAAGATATTTCGACTGTGCCATCTGTTTTTCTGTCTATTGTTGAGTCCACTGATTGTATTGGAGTTGTGTTTTTCGTGTTGTTTTTCATAATTGGTTACCCAAGATTCAGGGAGTAGCTTGATTAGCTCACTTTTTGGAATTTGTCTGGGTATATGGATGCATGAAGGGCTGTGCTGTGACTCCAATTGAATGAGTAAGGCATCATCTGTTTCTTTTGGGATACTGAGGTCCATGGCATGATTTTGGACCCTGTAAGCCATTTGATAATGAAGTGTGGCTGCATATGTGTTCCCAATTTGTGATTCTCCAATGATCTGGAGTTGGGTTTGGATATTTTGAAGGATTTGAGGATCTTCTAGAGCCATATTGAAATTTGGAAATAAGGTGACGAAAATAGTACCAGCATTTAAGGTTGTCTGCAAGGTAGCTATGCAAGCATGTTTGTATTCCTTGTATCTGGTGTCTAACAAAGCTACCCTTGCAACCACAGGAAGACCTTTTCTTCCATGAAGAGTTAAAGCAAGTTTGACTGCTCCATAATGGAGGTGTGTATACTCATTGACTCGCCATTGAGGAATCATGGCTTCATTGAGACGAAGCGGAATCATTTGTTCTACTTCAGTAGATGGGACCAAATATTGGTGTAACTGCGATGCTAGTATTAACTCTTTGATTGTATTTTTGTTTGGACCAAATGCATGTCGAATGACTCTAGGAAAAGATGAGCTTGGTTTTGTGAAAGCCTTGTATGGGTTTAGTTAAGGAAGTTGAGTGATACGTACTTTACTATTTGTTTCATTCATGTAATCAATTTCATAAAAATAATCTATTTTATTAGCATTTGATTTTCTATAGTTTGAGGATAAGGAGGAGGAACATGAAAGGATATTGGATGTGTTTTCCATTTTTTGTGGTAATGGACCAGAAACCATAACAGAGTCACTTTATTTCTTATCCATCCTTTGAAATTTTAGAGAATAATGTACTATCTCCTTTTTTAGAAAAAAAAAGTGCAATGATATAAGAAGATAATCCTTGAATTCTTATGGTCATAAAACCGAGGTGATTCGTCAATTCATCAATTTTCACCTCAAGGTACAAGACACATAGAAATTCATGGTATTATTTTCTCATATTCTTTCTTTCATATGTAATATGAATTTCTGTTGTGGAAGATCCACTAAGTGGCAACCACAGAGCATACTTTCCATTTTAAACATCTTGTAGGAGAGTACCCATTATTTACTTAAAATTTCTTAGGTGGATAAGAGACAAAGCTTACTCTGCCATGGCTCTGATACCAAAATTACGGACACATAGTGAGTACAACCACAAAGGGGGTTTTACAGGATCAATGTATATCTAAGAGTATTATTGTAAATTTTTAAGATAAGATTATGAATAAGGAAAGCTTATATTATAAGAAGAGAATATATTTTACAAGAAAGATGTTTTAGAGAGATATTACACTTAGACTTAGCTTGGTTATGGCAATTATTAAGCACCTCTATTTATAGTGCAAGCTAGGGAGGATATTACAAGCATATGTCAATCACATCACACAATATACACCACACACTTAAAGCTTATATTTTACACCATTCATTTATTAGGCTACTATTTACATATCTTTTCATGTCTCTCATTATTTCATTTCATGATCCATTTATTGTCTTTTTGATGATGGAGATGGTGAATGGTGATGACAAAGCTCCTGGTCAAACGTTGATCTTTATTTTGGTTTTCAATTGATTCATTTATGCTCCTTGACCCGTTTTGCTTCCAACCTTCCTCTTCTATTCGTCAATTGGTACCTACAAAATTGAAACGACAAGGAGCAAAACCAAATTCCCGAAATATAACCAATATTTATATTACTTATAATTAAGCTACTAATTNGGTACCTACAAAATTGAAACGACAAGGAGCAAAACCAAATTCCCGAAATATAACCAATATTTATATTACTTATAATTAAGCTACTAATTAGTAATTAAACTAATTAAATGAGCTATTTAATCATATAAGCACACAAAATCGAGTTAAATATAAGATAAAAGCATGGTAAGACGACACTAAATTACTACTTATCAGCGAATCTGCATCTTTAATGCGCTTGTGAATTCTGCTTTGTGCTTTTTTTGTCTCGAACGGTTTCCAACTTTTCCACAATTAATTGATGGCTACTCCTAATTGCAAACTCAATGGTTATTACAACGTTCACAAATTAGTATCAAAGTCACAACATCCTAACTACATTTCGATGTCCAGACTGGGGTAAGGGGAGTTTATGGGCGAGTGTGGTCGTGCATGTGCGAGTGGGGGTGGCATAGTCCACAATCATCTAGAAAGTTTGAGATGGATAGATTTTTGATGCTGTCAAACTTATAATGGTTGACACGCTTTGGTTTCGGCTTCGGGTTAGACACTTGCTTGGTCGAATCCCGGTTTGTCACAGGCTTAAAGGGTGTTTGACCTGTCTAGTTTGGAAGGAGGATTGTGGTTTGATATTTAAGTCAAGGTTTTGGTAGGGGTTAAAACTGAGCTGAATTGGGTAGGAGAACAAGAGCCTTAAGGAAAGATCACAAAAGTCTTGAAGATGTTTTTGTTGCATGATTTTGTTAATGTGATCGTCGTTGACTTTGTTAGTGATTGTTCATGAAGATGAGTATCCAAATAAACAAGATGAGAGGATATCTATATTAATTTTGTAATTGGTAAACCACCTGTGCTCCAAAGGCAAAGAGTGAGGCCCAAATGTGGTTCACGCGTGTGCCTAAATGCATATGATGATTTTTTTTTTTGGGATTTTCTACTTCGATTTTTTTTTTTTCAATTTTACCATATATCCTCGATTTTTAAGAAACATCTAATATACCCCTACATTCCTAAATTATTTTCTTAAATATTCAAAGTATTCAAATTTGGGGTTTTAAAGCGTTAAATATCGTCACATAAAAGTGCATGTTGGTGAGTAAATGATGATTATGTTGATGGCTCAACTTATTTCGGATGAGTAATCAATAAAAAACCGACCAAATATAATATTTGAAATTGTAAGTTTGGACAATTAGGGTATTGCTAGAGCATTTTATAAATTATAAGGGTATCTCATGTGTTTCTGAAAATTTAAAGGTATATCGTAGAATTTGAATAAATACAGGGGTACAGCATACAAAACCTGTTTTTTTTTTCCTTTTTCTTTTTTTTTTCTTGTGTAATAAGCGAGTTTGGTTGAATATATTTTCAAAAGTTTAGGTATGAATAATGAAGATTCTACCATCGAAATGGAAAAGGGATGGATCGGTTTTGAAATCACGAGTTTCGACGATTGTCTATCGAGTGAAACTTCAATACTGTTACTATCATAAATCGAACATTTGATTGGAGGGCGTAAATTTAGGACGTCTACAATTAGATAAGCATCGCAAATTTTGAATCAATCAAAATCTCGCACCACCTAGATCTCAAATCGACTCAATTACAAGTTACAACACTTTTATAGGCCGAACTCAGACGAGCTACAAAAGCTGTCGCGTATAGCTTTATTGGGCCAGAGAACCCAAAAAGTGTGGTGGTTCAAAGTTCAAACAAAAGTTAAATCACCACGGCAAATTATGATTTCCCGGCATCCCGCGCCCATCAAATTAAAATTCCACCACTCTCAAATTTCCCCCCAAATCATCCTCCAAATCCCTACTTTTCTTTCACAACTTTCATTTCATCTCAATTTACACCATTAACCCTAATTTCTCCCCAACACCTCCGATTATCTGGGGATTTCACTTTCTTTCTTCCTCAAGGTCAGCACTCAGTACCCTAATTTGTGCATTTATTTGTATGACGTTGTTTTTTTAAGATTTAATTTTTAATTACTAATCATATATCTGTGATTAGGGTTTCAAATTTCTATGATCTGAATGTGACAATCAAGTTCATACCCTGCTAATTTCTGGGTAACTTGTTGATTAGGGTTTGAAAAATGGGTGAGAATAAATCTCGTAAGTTAAATAGTGATAACGAGGGTCGTATTCGTGTAGCATTGGGTGATGTAACAAATCAATTAGGGAATAGAGGGGCTCCGTTGGTTAGTCGTAGCCCGACATCGAAATCATTGAGTGGGAGCAAGAGGCCTGCTGAGAATTCCGATGACGATTCTCATTTCTGGAAGCAGGTTTCCTTGGTGGCGGAGAGATTAGAGAGGGAATCATGTAGGAAGGCAAAATGTCCTAAAATTGAACCAAATGAGGTTAGGATGTCTCCGTTAAAAGGAGGAAAGACTTATCGCTTGCAACCTGGTTCGAGTGATGTGGGTTCCGTTGCTGGGAATGATGGAACGGCTGCTCGAGATGCTGTCGTTGAGGTTAAGGAGGGTTTTGTGTCTACTTTGGATAGTATAGATCTAGGTGAAAATCAGCATTTGGGTAATGTTAATATCGGGGATGCTGTTGTCAAAGAAGGTGGCTTTTTGAGTGGATGTTGCGAGAAGAATTGTCTTGAAGTTGGAAAGGAATGTCAAGGTGAGGAAACGAGAGGTCTCTCTTATGAAGGGGAAAATGATTGCAGTGTGGCGGAATTAGCTACTCAAGTTGGCAGTGATAGTGGGAAGAGTGTTGGTGGCGAGTACATGACATCCAGTAGGTCGGAATCACCTGAGACATCCAGATTTACCGAGTCCCAAGAGATACGATCATGTGGACTAGAAAGATGCACGTTACTCAAGGGTGATGGTTCCAATAGTTTGGCAGCTGGCATGGACTTGCTTAAGAATTGTTCATGCTCATTTTGCACAAAAGGTAGGTGAACTTGTGCAAGTTAAATCTTAAAAAGTTTTAAACTCTATTGTGTGGGTTTGTTCTTTTGCATCTCCATATCGCTGTTTTGGTGCTAACTAGTATTTTAATATACTGTGTGTTAATAATGATGAGCAGCTGGTTATATATGGTCTGATCTGCAGTGCCAGGATCTTAAAGGCCGGATATCAAGTAAGCTCCATGTTTTATTTGTTTCTCGATGACTAATAGTCGAGTACTTTAGCGAATTACAATATGGTGCTTAATAATGACATATTGCTCTTTCTCAGCATTGACAAAGAGTCAAAAAGAGGCAAACATTTTGGCTCGACACTACTCTGTGGAAACTGTGTTTGGTGTAGCTCAAGGGAACCCTAGTACGTCTCTAAACTTAGAGACTAATCTAACAGCTTTGTGGAAGTCACTCTTTCATCAGATGGGGAACAATTTTGCTGCTGAAAGCAGCCAGCTTGTAAGTTTCTCCATTTCTGATGTTCCTATATCTTAGCTTGCTGCTACACGGGAATGTCTAACTTATAGATATGTGTCTCTAGACAGTTAAAAATTTAAAACTATTGTGCATTTTACCACTTTTATTGTACTTGAAATAAAAATTATAGTTTTGACACGGAAAACAAAATGTGCTTGTTCTGTCATAGCAAGCTACGGAATAATACAGACTAATTTCCTTAGTGTTTTTATTTGTGATGATTTATATGAACCTGTTTGTTTTTAACTGACAAATTCAATAATCTTGCAGCAAACTAATTTGGCCGCGCTAAACGATATAAAAGGAGAGTACAAGATGAATTTAGAGATGATGAATGTAATGCCACCAGATATGCAACAATGTTCATCTGATGCTTCTGAATCATGTGATAAACTAGGCAGTTGAGTTTCCTCTGCTGCTGTTCTTTTTCACATCAACATGCCTCATGTCTCTGTGTCGTCGATAGCGACTTGTAGTGCTTGTATTCATTCATTGTAATTTAACTAGACCGTTGTAACTTCCACCTGTTAGTCTTGTCTAAGACTCTTGTATGCATACAACGTAGTTGTTATAGTTGCGTACAATAAGGTGCGTAACATGGAATGCCACCGATGTACGCTTACAAAGGTCTTATCTGAGGTTTTCTGTGGTATCAAAACCAGATATAGTGGAGATGTTGAAAGATGAGTATTTGGTTTTTGGAAGATTTTAGTGTTTTTGATATTATTTGCTTGTTGCGCGCTATGTGAAGTGCGAACAAAGGAGTTAAGGACAAAGGCCAACTAAGGGTTTCTTTTTATCCAAATTCTGGCCAAGGCTTTTGGGCTTTTTAAAGCTTGGTCATTGTTAAACTCGAGCTGATAGACTATTGTGATGGACAACAATCCCAGAATCCCCCGTTGTTTAGTGAATAGTGACACTTCTATATAACTCTCTCACGTCTCGTTGGTTTAAAATCTATTGTTGTTTTTTTTTCTTTCAAAATTAAACGTATGATAGACGAATTTTAATTTGAGACATAAAGAATATTGGGGATCCATTTTTCATTCATTTCAAATCCTTCCAATTTTATTTAGTTGGTCAACTAATGAAAGATTATTTTTAGGGATGTCAATTGGACGAAGTGGGTGCAAAGGAGGGGAAACCTACACCGCATCCGTGAACTATAATGTGTACCTACATCCACTTACCAGCAATGGGTTGAACTTTTCATACTCGTCCCCGTCCCGCGGGGACCTGTTGACCCCCAAATTACGTATCTCCTCACAAAACAATTTTTAAAAATATAAATCTTGAATCTAAAACATATAGTCTCGTACACTCGTATAACTTATACAAATAAGTTTCTGTAAAATGTTCTAACATTCAATTAATTTTTCAAACCACAAAATAATTTACAAACAATGAAACACATGCCCAATTCCTAGCAGAAGAGTAAACAAAGCTACTTAATCAAATTAACAAATCTTTACTCATTGTTCCCTCGAATCATCTAGAGCTCCGTTAGCATTCTAACTTTAGGTTAGTCTCCATTATTCTGAAACATATAAAAACCAACACTGTCAGTCACATATAAACTGACACACCTATTAAAAGTGGACTTTTTCCATTTCGGTGGGTAAGAAGTAAATGAAATTTGTCTAAATTTTTTTTTAAAAAAAAGGCTTTGTACTTTTTACCAACGTTTATAATTTCTTTTTCTGTAAAGTATAAATTTGTCTAGGTTTATGAGTAAGCCGAGTATAAGCGGAGAGGGAACATACGACCGGGGCTAGGTGGGTATGGGACGGGTCTCATGCGGTACCCGCACTCGCCCCACGACCCGCGACGAATGACACTTTTGAAACCCATCCCCATCCCACGACCAATCAAATTATTACCCGCACCCGCTCCAAGCAATGGCGTTTTTTGTGGGGGTTCATGGGGTTCCATTGAACCCCCACTGATTTCAAGAATGAACATATATAATTAAGAGTGTTGATATGTTAGTGAGATGGTGTTGGTAGAATGGTTTGTCCATGACTTTCTATGTGGGAGATTGAGGTTTGACTCTCATTCCTAACATTTTTTCTTTAACATTTTACTTCAATTTTAATTTTTAGTGTTTAAAAACTTGAACCCCATTATAAGTATCCTAGAAACATCACTAGCTCCAAGTGCGGTACGAGACCCGCCAAAACGCGTCCCCACTAACCCCCCTAATTATTTCCCTTCTTTTTCCGTTCTTCTTTCCCATTAAAATCACTACATCAAAATAGAATGGTAGACGATACACATAAAATAATCGTATTAACTCTACTTCGAGTTTGTATTTTCGTTAGAAAGTCAGATGACTTCTAAGTACGGCCAAGGATACTCAAGGTAGGGCGCGTAGATTTAAGAATTAGCTTTGCTTGCACGACATTCATCTAGGAAATTACTCCCTTTGTCATGGTCAAATGGTATTCTTTGGTTTTGGCCCAACACAAATTTTTATTTGTGATGGTCGGTATCCGTCACAAGCTTGTAATAGGTCAAATAAAACTCACATGAGAGGATAAAGACAAGTCATTTGTTATTTTTTGTCTTATCTATCCATGTGAGTAATACTTGACCCATCACAAGCTTGTGACGGATATATTCGTCACAAGTGAGACCTATTGTTGGCACAAAATCAAGAAAAGATGAGAGATCTAATTATGACAAGTAGACCAAAAAGTGTAGGATCAAATTACTCATCAAATGCATTCCTAAAATAGAAAAGACAACAATTGACTGAGACACCCAAAATGAAATAGGATAACAAATAATTAGGACACCGGGAGTAGTTTATTAGATCAAAGTAGTTTATTTGGCTAATATTTTAGCTAGTTTATTTCGTTCAAGTGTTTCATAAGTAACTTATTTAACCAAATAAATTAGTTGAAATAAAATGCTACTTGGGATAGAATGTGAGAAATAATCTACTAGACCAAAGTAGTTTATTTGACCAATCTCTTATATATAAAAGCTAAGTTTTTTTAAACTTTCCTATTAGCTCCTTAAATTTAGGGAAAAAGAACTTTTGTTATGATAATGGTGGAACCCAATTGTCACTATAATCTTTAGTGTCAAATTTATAGGTAAAAACTGCAAAGTAAGGAGTAAAACAATATTTTGGAGTACAGTTTTTATTTGCCATTAAATTAGCCATTGGAATAAAGATAAATATAGGGTAATATGCAAAGCGAAAGAGAATAGAGGGAAGAGATATTATATTGATCTTGATGCTTTGTACATGTTATTTATAGTTACACTTTGTTGTAACGTAGGAGTATATAATATTGAAAACGTATCTTATGTTAAATATGTAGCAGACATCCATAAATAATATAACACTTCCCCTTGGATGTTCGTCAATCAAAACTATATAATGTCTCCTAATACACATATGATGCTACCTCATTAAAAACCTTACCAGGAAAACCCCAGTGGGATAAAACCATGGTTAAGGGAAAAAGAGTGCATCGCGTATTTTACTCCCCCTCATGATTACATCCTTGTATTTTGCTGACTTGATCCATGTTGTGATAAAAATTATGTCTTTGAAATCCATATTTGATAAGCTTGGTATCTTCAACCAATTGGAATGGTCGATAATTTCAACAACACCTTTCTGAGCTTTGATGGTTATTTTTAACGAGTCTCGAATTGTAAATTCAAATAATATGGCGAGTCTTATAGTTGAAAATAATTTCAACCATTCACAATAATAAGCATAACTCCAATGGCTTACACTAATCGTTGTATCAGCATCATTATAACCATGCATATAATGTACGTATTTATGGACTTATTATGCTACCTCGTTAAAAACTCTGCTAGGAAAAACCCAATGAGACAAAAACATAGTCGAAGGGAAAAAGAGTGCAGCAGTCATCAATTAGTTTGTTCTCTTCTGGAGAATCAACTTGATCATTAAATAAGTCATTTAAAATCTTTAGTGGTTTTCTTTGCTAAATCATCTGATCTTATAGATCGATATTCTCAATGTAAATGTTTAATACATTATTCAATCACTATGGTACTTCTGAACCATAAATTATTTCATATATTTAGCAAAGAGTATATAATCACACAAATTCTCATAGATGCTCGAACTTCGGGTTGAGATAATATCTACTTATTTCACAATAAACTCTTCAAGAGCATTGATGTTCAATATTTGCAATCACTGCGTAGAGGTTCATATATTTAATAATAAGTGCTCCGAAACCTCAATTGATTAACCACATTATCAATTGATATAATTTATAATAGGCTCCATCAGGGAGTTCTCAATTATATGAGTATATATCTCCACTTATACATTTATCCTTGTAGGAGAAAAGATATCAATCATGTGCATGCATATGATGTATACCTAAGTACTAAATTACATGTTTTATAAAAATGCAATGATGTAATTGATATGTAGTAATGCAGCTAATATGCAAATGATGAATTTACTTTCTATATGCACATGATGATGATGACGACTCAATAATGTACACTGTACAATATACTTTTCAATATTCATGATCATGAATGAACTTCAGGTCCAAGATAGACTTCGGGTCTATGTTCATATACATGGATGGACTTCAGGTCCAAGATAGACTTCGGATCTATGAGCTCATTTCTGATCACCGATTATGTCGACAATTGCAATGGACTTTCATTTTCATATACAAGATCCCCGTTATATAGTCCGTCAAACTTCACGCGGGAATGTATCGGTTCCATAAATATATCAATGTAATTTCTTTATTTCTTGATATTATCAGTACTTCAATGATATCTGAATATACGTATATGTGGTACCATTTTTTTCATATAGGCCATCTATTATTATTCAGATATCTATGTCGCTTTAGGGACATTCAACTTTCATTACTCTTCATGAGTACCAACTGCACATACTTGCTATTTTTCTCTTACTTAAAACTTATAATATGTGAACCGAATATGACCATCATAGTACACTTCACGTGTGATCGTTATACATTTTGGCAAGAATTCAAATTTCATTACACATACTCTCTATGACCAATCTATAACTTGATATACCTCAGATTGAGTTAAATTTGTTTATAGTCAAATCAAAGATTTCAATGTATAAAACGTGTCACCATAAGATAAGCTAATCAACCTAGTAAGTATGTATCAAAATAAATCATCATAACCAAATGAATATAAATCATCATTCTTATTTTCTGAACCTCTGTTTGATATATTTTATTTTGAAAACGAATCATTGAACTTCAGGATCAATTGGGGATTAACATTACTTGTTTATTTTTACCGGCTTTTTCTTATCAATCTCCCCTTAAGGTGGTAAAAACTATCCATTCTAGATAGATTTAAGGGGCAATAAATATTCATATCCACCTTAGATTACATTTTATATAATCTCTTATAAATTTTAACGAACTAGGTCTCTTCAGGAGAACAAAATACGGGGAATTCAATATTGTGCAATTGGTTTTATATGTGCTGAAATAAATATGTCCCAAAGAGATCGTTTCATTCATTTGAAAATTAATTGTGCTTCCTAAAATTGCACATGTGGACTTCTGGCCACTGAAAATTTTTATATGGACTTTTATCCAATTCTACAACATCGATAATTGATGATTTTATCAACAAGATCTCCAATATTAAAATAATACTCAATCTCATTTGTGTGTCTCACTATTCACTTAATGCACAACAAAATGAGAGAGTTTTCAGCACGTTATTATACTTTTTCCAAGATAAACTTCTGGTTTATCAAAACGGGTATAATGAGAACCTGGATGGCCTTAATTGTCACATTTTTATATATTTTATATCAACTTTCAATTTGCCCATAATTCATGGCGCATTTTCATTTGGCCGTGTATCGATAATTTGACTTTTACACGCCACATTGTTAGTTGACTATGCTCATCATGTTAATTAGCTGGTTAGCGATATTTTTATCATATAAACTCAAAATAATTTTATTTTTCATCTGGTCAGATCAACGATGTGACTTAAGACACAACATAATGTCTTATATATTTAAGCAATATTTATCAATATTCTTTCAGCAAATTGAACTATATTATTTGTAATACCTCGTATTTTAGCGATGGTCAACGCAAGTCAAACTATGTCTTTATAAATGTATTCCAAATGAATTATTTATTTAAGCCGATTTATATATAAACTGTT